>OVAP01003035.1:0-17658 GCA_900406295.1 Aurinia saxatilis
CCCTTTATATGATCTTTTTATACATGTAGAAACGAATTATTTACTCTAAATGCTAAGAAAACCTCTTTTTGCTCTTAGTCCTCTCTAGTTGAACTAGAGGGTCTCAATTCCTTTTGTCTTTATTGACTTTCCTTATCACTCACGCGAGTTGATTCTTTGCCGGCATTAGCAACGGTATTATCGGGATTTGTACCCGATACTTGTTCCCTTTCCCTCCTTTTTCTTTCCTTGTGCTTCGAAGGCCTCAGATCTTCTCTTTACAATTTCGGAAGTTTTCCTTTACGCTATCAATCTCAATTCTTAATGTCCAACGATTACGCATCAAATCTCCGGGATAATAATTGTTTCTCAACAATTAACCCTAAACAACAAAATTTCCGATCTCGGCTAGTTTCTCGGTGCCGCCGTGGTTCTCCTCCTACCATGGCAGATAAGTTACAATTAGCGATCAACTCATTGTCGCTTGAAGATGATGATCCGATTGTGATATCGGACGATCCCAAATTTCACGTTTTTGAGGCCAACGCCATAAGTCTACTTGGTCGTCTCTCCAATCCGGACAACCAACCGATGCCTAGAATGATTGATGCTATGCCGCGTGTCTGGAGGTTAACTGGAAGGGTCCGAGGCATTGTGCTCTCGCGAGACAAATTCCAATTTGTATTCCAGAGAGAAGAGGATCTCCTCACTGTTCTTCAGGATTGGCCATGGTCTTTCAACCAGTGGTTGCTGCTTCTTGATCGATGGATCCCTAACCCGCCAGAAAATTTTCTCACTTCATGTGAACTCTGGATCCGAATCAGCAACATCCCACATGATTACTTCTCCGTTCACACCATGAACGAATGCGCTAAGAAGATTGGTGAGGTCAAAGAAATTGCGTATGACCCAAAGGACTCCCATAAGACGAAATATATTCGGGCAAGGATTCTTTTCCACATTGATTCCCCTGCTTTCCCAGTCAAAACCTTACACCTCCCAGGTATCCCACCGGTCTCGATTGGTTATGTGTATGAGAAGATCCATAAATCATGTTTCTTCTGCCACCGCATAACTCACGAGAGATCCTCTTGCCCTGTGCTCAAGGCTAGAAACCGACCTCTTCAAGATTTACAGCAAAAACCGAAAGACGCAATACCTGCTCCGGAGGCATCCTTTTCCCCGATTACTGTCAACACATCATCTGGGCCTCCCCCTGGCTTCCCATCCTTGTTTCCAGAACTCTCTCCTGAGGAAAACAAATATGCGATGCTATATGTCTCACACTCTGATGAAACAGAGAGGAATGCTCGTATATTAAGAGTTCGCCAATCCATAGAGGAAGATAAAGCAAAGAAGTTGGTTTCCACACCTATAATTACGCACGATGTGGATAAAAACAAAGGCCATGTTTTTGGTTTTGTTGACATTCTGAAACGTGTCTCTAAAGGAAAAGCCAAACAGGATGAGGAGTTGGCCTGTGAATCATCTTATGCTTTGGGTGTGAGAGAAACCCCAACCTCTGAAAATTCTGAACAGAACTCTAGTTCTGCTTCCATGGTACAGGTTCCGACGGTTTTCAAAGCCAGTGTTGCTCGCAATACTGGTTCTTCCGGGAACAGTGCTAAACAGAGGAAAACCAGGAATAGGCCCCCTGCGTGGCAACGCCAACAACGTCCTCTCGAGCCAACTATTTCCTCGTACCCAAATCTTCAGGACATCTCATCTGCTCTCTCCAAACGCAAGGCAGATACTGATATTGTCTCTCCCGTTTGCAAATCTCCGAAACCTAATGAACCAACGGTGACTCCCGTATTGGAGTCGCTGCCACATCAATGAGCATTATTGCTTGGAACTGCCAAGGAGCTGGAAGCACCGAAGCAGTTCTCCGTTTCCGGGAAATCCGACGTGAGATTTTCCCGGACTTTTTATTTCTATCAGAAACAAAACAGCAACAAGGTTACATGATCGGTTTAAAAGAGATTTGAGTTACAATAATTTAGTTACTGTGGATCCCCTTGGTCTTAGCGGGGGACTTGCGGTTTTTTGGAAGAAGAGTTACGAGGTGGAAGTATTAACAGCAGATAAAAACATTATAGATTTAAAGGTCAAGATGGGTTCATTACCTTTCTTTATGACCTGTGTCTATGGAGACCCGGTCAGAGCTAAGAGAGCTGCGGTCTGGAGAAGACTTGAAGGTTTGAGTCTGCACAGAAATGAGCCATGGTTACTGGCAGGCGATTTTAACGAGTTAATGGAACAGAATGAGAAGCTAGGAGGCCCTCTCCGTGAGGAATCAACGTTTTGGGATTTTCGAGATATGGCCAGCAACTGTATGATCCGAGAGCTACCATATTTGGGTGTATGGTTTTCTTGGGCAGCTTGGCGTTTTAGTGGAACCAGTGAGACAGATAAAATCTGGATCCAATGCCGGTTAGACAGAAGTTTTGGCAACAATGAATGGTTCACCCTCTTTCCCAATTCACACAATGAATATCTGGCATTATGGGGATCAGATCACAGACCCATATCTATAAGCTTCTCACAAGCTCTGGGCTCAACTAATAAAGGACGGTTTCAACTTGACTCTCGTCTTCTATCCACCCCAGGCATCGAAGACACCATTCGTTTGGGTTGGAATGGCGAAAACGAGAACCATCAGTTATCTGTGGAGGAACGGATTCGTCGTTGTCGGAAGGCTTTAGCTGGTCATAAACGTGCATCTAAGCTTCATTCAAAGGCGACTATAGACCTCCTCAGACCAGAACTGGAAGCAGAGCTTATCAAACAATTCCCAGATGCCGAGAGATTAAAACAAATACGAATTGAATTGGCGGAGGCTTACCGTTCTGAGGAGAGATTTTGGAAACAAAAGAGCAAAGAACAGTGGTTGATGGAGGGGGACAACAACACTCGATACTTTCACCATTGCGTACAAGGAAAGAAGGTCCGCAATAAAATCCTCTTACTTAGAGATGATATGAATAGAGAGCATTTCGCTGAAGGCTCAAAGGGTTCTATTGCAGGAGAGTACTTCAGGAAACTTTTTACTAGCTCGCAACCCTCCAGTATGGACGAGCTCTTCCTAGGTTTTAACCCTCGCGTCACTCCGGAGATGAATTCTGCTCTCACTTCCCCTGTTACCGAAGATGAAATTAAAAGTGCGGTCTTCTCCATTAAAAGCAGTAGCTCTCCTGGTTCGGATGGCCTTACGAGCTTGTTTTACCAGAAATTCTGGCATGTTGTTGGTCCAAGTTTGGTGCGTGAGATCCAACAATTCTTTACTACCTCTGTTATGCCGAACTCCTGGAACCATATACAAATCTGCCTTCTACCTAAGGTAACATCACCGACAAGAATGACAGAGCTTAGACCTATAAGCTCATGTTCGGTACATTATAAGGCTATCTCGAAGGTGCTTTGTAACATATTGAAGACTTTCCTCCCAATGCTAATCTCAGAGACTCAAGGAGCCTTTGTCTCAGGAAGACTAATCTCAGATAATATTCTTATAGCTCACGAGATGATTCATGCTTTAAAGAAGAAGGCAAAATTCTCAAAGGGGTTTATGGCCATTAAAACAGACATGTCAAAGGCCTATGATCGTGTGGAATGGCATTTCTTAGAAACTCTGTTGGGGAAATTCGGTTTCAGTCAACTCTGGATAAGCTGGATCCTTGAATGTGTCTCGTCAGTCTCATACACGGTTTTACTAAACGGGAGGTCTCACGGATACATTAAGCCGGGGAGAGGATTGAGACAAGGCGACCCTCTTTCTCCATTTTTATTTATCTTATGTACCGAGGCTTTGGTCCACAAGCTAAATTTCGCGGAGGCAAGTAATAAACTCACTGGTATGTGTTTCGGCAGTAATGGCCCTTCTATTCACCACCTATTATTCGCCGATGATAGTCTCTTACTATGCAAGGCGACGGTGAAAGATAGTAATGAAAATCACTGCCTTCAAATCTATGGACAAGCATCCGGACAGGTGATTAACAAAGAGAAATCGTCCATCATTTTTGGCCACCATGTTCCTACTCGCAGCAAGGAACACATTAAACGGATACTAGAAATAGATAAAGAAGGAGGTGAGGGGACGTATTTGGGTCTGCCGGAATGTTTCAGCGGATCTAAGAGGAGATTATTAAACTTTATCCAGGAAAAATTACAATCAAGACTCCATGGTTGGTATGCTAAATCCTTGTCTCACGGGGGAAAAGAAGTGTTATTGAAATCGATAGCTCTAGCACTCCCTGTTTATGCCATGTCTTGCTTTCGCTTGTCCAAAGACCTATGTAAAAAACTCACTAGTGCTATGACCGAGTTCTGGTGGAGCAGTGGACAAAAGAAAAGTAAACTGTCATGGGTAGCTTGGCGGAAAATGTGTACATCGAAGGAACAGGGAGGCCTCGGTTTTCATGATATTCAACGGTTTAATCAATCTCTGCTCGGGAAACAAGCCTGGAAGTTGTGGTATAAACCTGAGTCTTTGATCAGCCGTGTTATGTGCAGCCGTTACTATCCCAATGGTAACATCCTCACTGCCACGGAAGGAAGACATTCATCCTACGCGTGGCGTAGTATATTATATGGACGTGACATTATGATGCGGGGTTTGGTCAAACTCATCGGTAATGGCTTGGATACAACTGTGTGGCATTCCAACTGGATCTTAGACTCTTTTCCCCGTCCTCCCATTCCCCATCCAGGCATTGAAATCATAGACACTATGCTGGTATCCGACTTATGTCCTCATGGTTCTTGGGATATATCTGAGGTTCGACGCTTATTTGTGTCGAAGGACGCAGACTATATTCTGAAGATCAAGTTATCTTGCTCATCGGATGATATGTGGATATGGGGAATGACAAAAGATGGACTTTACTCGAGTCAGAGTTGTTACAAGCTTCTAAACGCTCTACCCGACCCTCGTGATGCAATGAGACCACCGATTCCTCCAATTGAAAAAGCTGTCTGGTCCAAAATTTGGAAGTTACAAACGAGTCCGAAGATTAAGCATTTTATCTGGAGAGCTTCGTCAGGAGCACTTGCGGTTAATGACAGATTACAGAGCAGACGTATTTATGTCGATCTCCCCTGCAAAAGATGTGGACTGGCTACTGAAACAATTTGTCACGTTCTTTTCTCATGCCCTTTAGCTCAGGAGGTGTGGGCGACTGCTCGTATCCCTCCGCCCTCTCTAGGTTTCTCTCCTTCATCGATCTTCGTGAATATGTTCCACCTGTTACGTCTGAAACAAACGGTGACGACTCCTCTGCTGAATGTACAAGCAATACCGTGGCTACTATGGTTAGTTTGGAAGGCTCGCAATGCCCTGGTTTTTGAGAAACAGAGTACTGATGGCCAATCAATTGTTGACAGAGCTATGGGTGAGACTGAGCTTTGGTTTAAACTGAAATCTACAGCCTCCACTCACGCGTCTCACTTGAAAATAACTTCGAGCACTACAACTATTTGGAGGCCCCCACCTCTCTCAGAACTTAAATGTAACTCTGCTTCTGCTTGGGTGAACCCACACCGGAACTGTGGTGTGGCTTGGCTTCTTAGGAACCATTCTGGTGAAGTACTGATTCATGGTCGCAGATCTTTCTCGTGTATCTCATCCCCCCTTGAAGCCGAACTTATGGGGTTCCTGTGGACCTTAGAAAGCCTCTCTACACTACGATATAAAAAGGTTTTTCTTGAAGTATCCTCTGACTTGCTGGCCCAGATCGTTAGGTCTCCACGGACGTACCCACGGTTCTCGCACTTGTTGGTACGAATTCAAGACCTCCTTAAGGGTTTCGACCATTGGCAATTGCAGGCAGTAGACAAAATGGCTAATGGCATCGCTCTAACCATTGCCGAGAGCGTTACCAACGAACACAGATACCAATCCTATATTGCTAAAGGTAGCCCAGTCTGGCTCTTAAATCAAATCATTAGAGAAGCCACTTCTCACATGGAATAACTTTTTGCTCGTCTGCTACGATCTCTTCTACATTATACACTTGTGTTTTTCTTATTCATTTTTCTGTTTCCTTTGAGCTGTATGGTCTCCTGATGGGATTCCAAAACACTTTGAGCCTCGCTCTCAGATAGAATATATTTTGATCAGTGTTAAAAAAAAANCTTTTATCTTTATGACCCTTTTTGTTCATTGAAATAATAGGCCTTTTGAGACGAATAAACACATGCTTAATAGCGGACAAATTAAGACAAAGTAAATCTCAAATATTAATATATCCTATATTTTACCGGTTTTTATGCTAATAAAAATATACTTATTTATATTTTAGAGTCTATATTATTATTAGAGTCCAAATGAATCATTTTAGATACATGGATGAGTTTTGAAACTTTGGAATAATCTAGAAGAACTATGAAACAAAAATAGAACAAACTTGAAAAGACGGAAAAAGAAACGAAACAAAAACGGAAATTCAGCAAGGAGTGTCAATTGACACCCTACGGATCATCAACCCACAATTTCCATTTCTCAAGATCAAGAGATTTCTCTTAATTCTTTTGGAAATCAGATTTGCAAAGTTACCATTCTTAATATTCGTCCTAGACCTTATAAATACTTTGTTTTGACCATTGTTTAGGGTCATGTTTCAATTTATTTTAGAAAGAGTTTTAGGGAGAAGATTTCTTAAACCCTTTTTATTAATTATTATTTCTTTCATTAATATTGCATGATGAATTGCTTTGCTTATGTCTAAGTAGTTCATTATTTAGGTTTAGAGTTCTTAGATTATATGATGAACTTTTGTTAGCTTATGTTTAGTTTAGGAACCATTAATTAACTCTTATCCTATATGTTTTTATTACTAGATTCATAGATTAGCTACCTAGTCTAGATCATAAGGAATTTATTATACACGAGAGTGTTAATAAATTGCTGGAATTATCTTAGGAGAGCTAGCTATCTTTCTCAAGGAGACTTGGTTTAGAATAATCAGTGAACAATTGAATCGGTTTGTTAATGCTAGTTTAAATTCCTTAGGATTTCTCAAAAAGATATGGTCTTGCTAGGATTTAAACTAAGATAGTTAGTCTCAACGAGAGTTGGATTGCTTGTTTGCATTGTTCTTGTTCTATAGTTAAAGTTTCTTAAGTTTTGCACGTCTAGGGTGGATCGACACCACACCAATGTCGATCGACACCCTTCTTATTTAGGTCCAGTTTGGATACTTAATTGAAGTTCCCAAAAACCTAACATTTGTATTAATTGATTTTAAACCCTCATAATTTACTTATTGTCTGCCCTAGTTAGTTAAACTCAAAATCCTCACCCTTGCTTTAATTTAAAATTTATTTAATTAGTTTGCATATTTATTCGGTTTTTGTGGGTTCGATCCCTAGATAATATAACTGATATTTGCTGATACTGTAACTGATATTTGCTGTAAACTTGCAATTAAAAATACATAGGTTACTTTGTGTATCAAATATCAAAAGTTATTTTGTCACAATAATTCTCCAAACACAAAACAAATATGAAAAAACAGTACTGCAAATTTAAATCCACATAATCTCCAAAGTAATAAAAACAAGGCTACAATATAGTTTATAATAGCTAGCAATAGGTAGACTGAAGACAAGTTCATTAAAAGCATTCGATACTCACACTTTCGCTACCTTTAGGTAGTTCCATTAGCTTGGCCACATATGCTTCAACCTTTAACTTCTTCACTGGAGGAAATGATGACGTCTTGATCATCATCTTCTCTGTCACTATCTTTTGTGTCACAAAGTGCGAAGCTAAGACAATTTCTTCTTCATTGGAGCCGTCAAAGTTATACATCCATACAGTATTCACGCGGAAGTCAGCATTAGGGAACGCTTTTGCATCCTCCAAAATTTTCTTATGTGCTTTACCATTAATAGAACATTCACCTTCTTCTCTAGGAGTATTGTTTTTCTAAAAGGAAAGTATGGCAGGTGCATGAGAACAATGATGCAAATGTTATCTAATAAAGAGAACTAAAACCATGAAATACATGTACCTTGAAAAAAAGCTCAAGGTCTATCATTTCAGTACTCCACATAAGTAATACTTCTTTCAGTATCTCCACTTCTATCGAATTAGTTAAATCGACACTTACTGATAAACATCCAGACCGTCTCATGTCATAAAAGTCGTTCACCATGAGGTCATGCCAAATTCTTCTTTTCTCCTAAGATTCATATACACCAAACATGTCAAACGTCTATATAAAAAATTTATCTTCTAAATAAATATCCACATTGCTTGTACTAAATCTTGTACCTGAGCGAGAAATGATATATTGTAGCTGATGTGGGGAAAACTGCCAGCAATCCAGTAAAATCTGTTAAACCGGATATTGGGGGCATCGAGGATGAAGTTATCTCTCTCACATTTGATTAGTCTAATGTCGAGAACATCTAGAGAAGTTGTATACACTTCGATCCTATCAAATCTATAAGCGCAAGAAATTTGCAAGAACTTCAGCTTGTTGTTGTCAATCTTCAACACACCACTTCTGGTTAGGGGATTGATTTGCATTACAAGTACTTCGAGGGAGGAGCAAGATTCGAAAACATTGCTAAGGACGCTAACCTGAGGGATGATGATGTTGAGAAGCTTGAGGGTTTTAAGGTTAGAGCAGTTTTTGAAGGCACTGGTATTCATTAGTGTATATCTGGAAAGTGACAATGAAGAGAGGCTCTGATGGGAAAATGCATTTGGGAGCAAGCGAAGCATACTATCTCCATGGTTTACAAGTCCAAGATCGTTAGCATGTTTTACACAAGTCACTGTATCGATCCAGCTTTGGAGCTTACCATCATTACATTGTGATGAGTAATGGTGGAGTGTGCAGCTTTTTAGGTTGCCTCGATGATTCATTATGACCTTGAGAACACAAAAATGATTTGAATAAGAACTCTAAAACTGTTATAGATAATTTTATATATTATGTTTACTAACATATGCAGGCAATGTCTGTCAAACCTAGATTATTTAAAATATAGTAGGGCAAACCACCATTATGTAATACAACAAAACATACTTTAAAATTTTATAACATTCATTATTTGTTTTGTCTCAACTTAAAAAGAGGTAAAATATTTATGGCACCTAATACTATTATTTGATACATATACACATAATTTATATCATATATATATTGGAGCGAAATACCGTTATTTAATATACCAAATCATAATTTAAAATTTTGCAGCGAAATCTCATTATTTACCTTCAACAAACATTAAATAATGTTTTACATCCTATCTTCCTAGATTTTTTATTTTTATTATTATTTTTAATATGATACAAATACCTTTGATTTTCACATTTACGTGAATTTTGTCTACTCCTAATAAAAAAGTCTATAATCTTTTCAAACATCAGTGTATAGGAAAACTCATTTCACGTTTTAAAATAAATAAATGCAACACATCCATGACAAAAATGATTAAAGTAAAATCCCAAGAGAAAAAAGAAAAATGAACACACCTTTGTCATTTCTTTTGCCAAACGGACAGAAACTTCGTGCTTGAAATTTGGAGGAGTTGTTACCAATGTCCTTCCCATGTCTAGAACGATATGTGGCCTACACTTCCACAGTTCCACCCACCTTGACGATAAAACGCTTGTCTTCATTGCGTCTTCAAGAGACAATCTTAAAAGGATCATTTGTAATAGTTCGTCCGGAATTTTGCTTATTAAATCGTTTTCATACATCGGGTCGATTTTTATGGCTTTTGATGAACGTGACGGCATGACTAGAGGATATGGAAGCAAAGATATATGCTAGAGAAATGGAATTTGACGTCGAGAAAGACAGATTATGTGAAAATGGAGGTATGAATATATAGAGTCAAATTAAATTTTGATATCTTTTCTTTTCTCTTAGTTTTTGGTAAATAGAGTCTGATACCCTTCTTATGCATTTCCTCTTAACGTAGTACAAATTTCATAGAACTATAATAATTTTTGTGTAAACCCAAGAAAAGAAGAAAATCAACAGCAAGAGACTATTAGGTGTGTGAAAATGCTACATTTTTCAAAAGGTACAAATTTGTGATCTCCTTCCTTTTTCGAAATAAATCCCATAAAAAAGGTATCAACTATTTAACTCTTCAACTAATATCAAAACTTCAAACAGAATATTAAATACATTAACCGTGTTTAACTGAAAAGGAACTTAAAAATATTCTTCTTTTCATGGCCTTAAACATATACCCAAATCATGTTTTACTAACGTGTGAACAAATGTTCATCTCCATTGTGAGGATCAACATGTTTAACCCAACGGCTACGATTCTTCTTCAAATCACCATTACCACCACCAACACTAGTTCCCACGTGAGCTATATCTAATCCTCTTCCAACAGGTAAAAAAACCGATCTCACCACGTCTCAAAATACCGTGCCATTTAAACCCAGGGATAGATTTCATCGTGGCGTTTTTACAGACCAAAACGGCACCCATTCTACTCGCCCTCGCTACTCCCAACGTTTTCACAAACCCGCGGCCTTTGGAATCAACCACCATGAAAGCTACGTCGGAGAGTCTCTCCACCACATCCTCAGGCGATTCTCCGACCATAACCTCTGTTGCTTCGCTTGTAACAACCCTCTTCATAATTTCCTCGTACTCGGGCTTCGACCCTTCGTCGGGAACTATGCAAACGTGTCTTCCGCACGTGTGCATGGCCACGTCGGCGAGTCCGACTCTTGTTGCGATCGGATCTCCACGTGTCCAAGTCTCGACGATTAGTCTCCTGTTCCATCCCGCCGCAGTAGCCGATAAATACTCCGCCACACTCGATTCTCCGTAGCTTTTACACTTCAAGAACACACATACAAACAAAAACAAGAATATATAATTCTTATTCATATACGTCAAGATCATTCGTTTAAAATAATCACATAAGAAAAAGAAAGATCGACTAAAGAACTTCTGTAAAAACAATCATATAAAAACTGAAGATATGTGAAACAAATGCAACATTTAAAAAAAGAAAAAAAAATGCAACATTTTTTGTAAATATATCAAGATTCTACTTCCTAAGAACANTTAAGATGCCCACGGTTATAAAAAAAAAAAACAATCATATAAAAACTGAAGATATGTGAAACAAATGCAACATTTAAAAAAAGAAAAAAAAATGCAACATTTTTTGTAAATATATCAAGATTCTACTTCCTAAGAACATCATTTAAACAATCATGTATATCATAAAGATCGTTTAAACAACAAAAAGAGACCATTAAGAACTATAGAATTCTAACTCAAATACGAATCATATAATAATTGAAGATATGTGTAGACATGCAACGTTGTTTAGTACACTTACAGATTTAACGGTGTGGATGTACGCGTTAGAGGCCGTTTCCGGCGACCAGACGAGCTTCGTGATAGTATTTTTGTTTGATCTCTCTTTCTCTTGAATTTTAATTGAGGAATCTCAAAATGCCCCACATTTTTTAAAATACTCTTCTTTTTTTGTTATTTTTGAAAAATATATTAGTTTCAATCTAAATTCAATATAAATTATCATTTTTAATATTTTTAAATATTCTATAATGTTTTGTAGGGTCGTAGGGTTTAAAATTTAGGATTTAGGGTTTTAAACCCTTTAAACCTTAATAAATTTCTCATAAAATATAAACCCTTATACCTCAAAAATAAATCCAAATAGTTTGTAAAACACTAAACCCTAACTCTACAAGATTTAAGCATAAATTAAGTTGACAAAAAAAAGAAGCATAAATTAAATTTTAAATCAACCGTAAATCCAAAAAAAATATTTTTGAAAGATAAATAGAAATATATTAAAAGGGACATTTCTTAAAATTTCTCAATATCTTAATCGATAAAGTGGAAAAGAAATGTATGGTTTATATATAAAGAGAAGTTGAGAGAAGGAAGGTGATGACAAGACGGTTATGTAGTTAGGTTAATAAGGCATCTCCATCTATCAAACTCCCAAATAGAGTGAATTGCTTAAAAGACTAAGCAATTCATCCAAAATTGCTTATTTAGGCAATTTTGGGTGAGTTTCTTAATTTTCTAAGCAACTCACTCTTTTTATATTAATTTTTTTTAAACTATTATTTCCTAAGCAACTCTATAAGAAACATGACTGTAGATGGTCTTACCTTCTCTCATCATTTTATTTAGTTTGTTATTATATTAAATTAAAAATTTCCTAAGAGCAACATAATTGAGAGTTTTTTAGAGGATTGCTTAGAAAATAATAAATTAAGAAAATTAATATAATAAGAAATGAGTTGTTTAAAAATGTAAGAAACCCATACAAAGTTGCTAAAATAAGCAATTTTGAGTGAGTTTCTTAGTTTTCTAAGCAACTCACTCTTTATAATATTATTTTTTCTTAATTTATTATTTCTTAAGCAACGCATTAAAAAACCTCAATGGAGATGGTCTAAAGACCCTTACTCAGAATGACCGATGGACATGGTCTAAATGGGCGAAGTTTGGCTTTTAGCGAAAGGACTTAACGTTGACATTTGTTTAGAGCATCCCCTCACCAAATATAATTAAAAAACAAAAAACAATAAAATATTAATTGAGTCTCATCAATTTATGAGATTGAACTCTAAAGTTTATATCTAATGAGATCAATTCACAAGTCTCATAAAATTTATGAGACTCCACTAATATTTTACTTATGTTATTTTTTTAATTGTATTTGGTGAGACACATAGAATGTCACCATTGTGTATACTCTTAGTACCACACATCATATAATATATAACATGTCATTCATGCTCTTCGTTCTCAAATATGTTATCAACGATGACTCTCCCAGCAAAAAGAGTCGTTACGAACACTCCCAGGCACGTTTAACGAGGTAAGCCCCCTTTTCTATCCCGATGACTCTCGCCGGCGAGACTCCACCCCCGGCCTCCCCAGATCCTCCTGACCCACCTTCCCTTCACGATTTTTCACCTCTCCCACCCAGATCTACACCCTCCTCCCCGATATCTTCCAAATCCACAACCCTTTCCTCTCGCATCAAGTCACCTTCACCCAAACCGGCATGCTCGCTATCTTCGGTTCTGCCTCTTTCGGCCGACACCAATGCATCCTCTCTGCCTGTACAGACCTCCTCTGTTCCAGGCAGTAAGAACATCGTCAGAGAGCCTGCTACAAACCCGCAGGCCCCAAATTCCAACGCTCTCCTCCCTCCCAAACACACCGACGGCAAAGCTTCCACCTCAAGGCCACCTAAATCAAGTCCGCTAAGCCATCAAGCTCCACCACAAACATCATCCACCACTACTACCCCCACAACCCCGGCCACCTGGGCATCACCACTTCACCCATCAAGAAAGGAACTTAAACGAATGTCCAAACCCACATATATTGAAGATGGTACACCAAAAATCATCATCCCCTCTACTGTCATCAGGAAAACTTCAGAAACCTGGAAAGAATTTTTGCTGGGACGATTCTGTGGATCGGCTCCACCAATTGCAAAAGTGATCGCTGATCTCACTCCCATCTGGGGTAAATTTGGAAAGCTGACTGTCCATAAAGCTGGACCAACAACCTATCTATTCCATATACCGAATCTCTCCACACGTCAATGGGTATTAGATATAGGCTTATGGCAAGTCTCCCGCTATAGCCTTGTTGTCACGCCTTACTCACCCTCTGATACAATCCAAAACCTTGAGCTTGTATCTGCCCCTATTTGGCTCCACCTATCAAACATACCACCGGAGATGTTCTCAGACGACGCTGTCTGCTGGATCGCAAGCGGAATCGGGACCCCAATACCTACAGATCGATCTATTCTCGACTACTCCAAGATTGGAGAGGCAAAATTAAAAGTCGAAGTCTCCTTGACAGAAAATCTCCCAACGGAAATCATGGCGGCAGACGAAGAAGGAAACAGTGTAAGAGTTAAAGCCGCCTACCACAACCTCCCATTCCGATGTACCCTCTGCAATAGATATGGCCACGCCAACTCCCAATGCAACAGACCCCACCCAAAACAAAGTCAAGCCAACGACATACCGACGACAATCACCAACAAGCCACTGATGAGACTTCTGGAACAAAAGAAGATCAAAGGGATCTCAACACGTCTCCGGCTATACCCTCCGGCTCACCAACCAGAGACTTCTCCGAACAAGGTTTACTCGCAGACCCCCTTTCCTCAACTGGGCCAGAAATGGACCTCACCAGCAAAGACATTGAAAACCCCACTTTTACAGGCCCACTATCGGCCCATGATGAACCAGATAAGACCACCGTCACCTCGACTGACTTCATCAACAAAATTAACCAGACCGACAACAAGTTATCTGAGTCGACACCTCCTGAGCCATCCACTACTATGGGAACACCGAACAAATTTCATCTTCAACCACCACCAGGATTGAACCAAATCCCATTTTATCCCCCACCTCTGCAATCCATCACGCGCCCCTCTCTCACTCACCCCTCAGCCTCCATCGACTCAGCCACCGCTCACCGCCTGCTAAAAGCCAGAGATAATGCTCCATCAGGCATCCAACCACCGTTATACCAATCTCAGCAACAAGAGTATATGCACGACAGCCAGGACAATGCCTCCAACGAGGACCATCTATCACCTCCAGATAGCTCTGCTCCACCACACGTCCCTGGCCGAGGAGGCCAATAAACTCCTCAAAACCTTTTTTGTTTATTTAATGCACATTTTTTGTTGGAATGCTAGAGGAATCAACAATCAAATCCGAAGAAAGCAACTTCGTTCTATTTTACAGGAATATAGACCCATAATGGGAGCCATTTTGGAGACTCACATCAAGAATGAAACAGGAACTGATTTTGCCAATCGGATCCTCCCCAACTATCGTACAGACGACAATTTCATACCCACAGAATCAGGCCGTATTCTCATCTTTTGGGACCCTACCATCTCTGTTTTTGTTTACCACAAATCAGACCAGCTGATTGTCTGTGGTGTTTACATTCCTTCTTTAAGCCAATACTTTACCGTTTGTTTTGTGTATGCTCAAAATTGTTACATCAAACGCAGGTCTCTCTGGAGCCAGCTCTCTGAACTTAAGGATAATCCACTTGTCGCAAGCCGTCCCCTTTTGCTGCTTGGGGATTTTAACCAGATACTCTCACAAGATGAACACTACTCCATACCACCGTCACCACCACCTCTCCAAGGAATGGATGAAATGCGCAACTGTTTTGATCGAAATAATATCCAAGACATAACTTCAAGAGGAGCCTTTTTCACTTGGTCAAACAGGAGGATCGAGGATCCAATGATACGCAAGCTAGACAGAGCTCTAATCAATGACGCTTGGCACCTAACCTTCCCAACCTCTATCGCCATTTTCGACCCTCCAGGGACCTCCGACCACTCACCTTGTGCAGTCCAACTTTCCCTGCCTGTCACCCAGAACAAAAAGCCGTTTAAGTTCTTTAAACATGTCACCCTCCACCCCACTTACACTGATCTCCTTACCGCTGCTTAGGATGCCCCTGGTTAATTTGGCACAGCTCAATATTGCCTATCTAGACAACTATTCGCTGCAAAGAAGTGTATAAAGCATCTTAACAGGCGCCATTACAGTAACATCCAACAACGGGTTTTGGACTCCATGGAAGCTCTGAAGCACATTCAATCTCAACTGCATTCCTCTCCTACACCTGCCCTCTTCCATCAAGAAGCCGCAACAACGAAACAACTGTCCATTCTTACAGCAGCAGAAGAATCCTTTCTAAAACAAAAATCTCGCATCCAATGGCTGGCCGAGGGAGATGCAAACACAAAATTCTTCCACAGCAAAATGACCTCACGACAAACAGCAAATCGGATTTTGTACTTACGGCAAGAGGATGGCTCCAAAGATTATGACGAAGCGAGAATCAAGCAACAAACTATCTCCTATTTTCAAAACCTTTTGGGAACCGACAACCCAACCATCATTCCGGCGTCCACAGATACAATCAGGACTCTACACCCTTACCGATGCACGGAACGACATATCGAAGCTCTACAAAAACTGCCATCTGCTGAGGAAATAAAGAAGACGGTATTCGATATGCCGAATGGGAAGGCCCCGGGACCTGACGGGTTCCCAAAAGAATTCTTCACCACTTCGTGGGACACTGTCGGACCATCCACAACAAAGGCTGTTCAAGAATTTTTCATTTCAGGCAGGCTTTTGAAGAAGTTCAATTGCACAACAATCAATCTCGTCCCAAAGATCCCTGCAGCCGACATGCTGAAGAATTTCTGTCCCATTTCCTGCTGTAACACTGTTTACAAGATAATCACCAAAATACTTGCGGAACGTCTCAAAGGCCTTCTCCCAGACATAATTCTACCAAACCAAGCAGGTTTCCTTAAAGGGCGTCTACTGGTGGAGAACGTACTCTTGGCAACTGAAATCTTACAAGACTCGCACAAAGTCACCTCACCGAGAAGCGGTTGTCTCAAAATCGATTTAGCCAAAGCTTTTGATAATATAGATTGGAGGTTTATCTTAAACTGTCTTGCCTCACTAAATTTTCCTCCATTATTTATAGGCTGGATTGAAGAATGCATAACGACCCCATCTTTCTCGATAGCTATAAATGGAGAACTCATCGGAAACTTCAAGGGACGCAAAGGTCTTCGTCAAGGAGACCCGATGTCCCCTTATTTGTTCGTTCTAGCAATGGATGTACTTTCACGACTACTAAACAGAGCTCAGGACTTGGGAAATATCGGCCCACACCCAAAGTGTTTATCCCCACAAGTGTCCCACCTTAGCTCCGCCGACGATGTCCTAATCTTTTTCGACGGATCGGAGAACTCACTCACTGCCATTTTGAGTCTCCTAGACGATTTCCACATAATGTCTGGCCTAGCTCTAAACAAACAGAAATCAAATTTGTTCCTCAATGGAAACCAACAAGCGCAGACGAACTCAATTGCTGCAATCCACGGACTCTGCCCGGCGACTTTCCCAGTCCGATATCTCGGTCTACCCCTAAGCGCCACCAAACTGGGTAAAGATGACTTCCAAGTACTCTACGACAGAATATCAGGGAAGTTCTCTTCTTGGACAAACCGCCTTCTCTCATATGCGGGTCGATTACAATTAATAAAATCTGTCGTCTATGGACATCTTAACTTCTGGTTCTCGGCTTTCATATTTCCAAAATGTTTTTGTCGCAGGTTAGAGTCACTATGTAGCTCTTTCCTGTGGCACGGGGTTGCGGAAAATGCAACAAGAGCTAAAGTATCCTGGAATGTTATCTTTACACCAACACAATATGGCGGCCTAGGACTGCGCAAACTGGAAACTTGGAACATGGTCTTCGGATTGAAGCTCATATGGCTACTTTTCACAAAATCTGGGTCTCTGTGGGTGGGATGGGTGAAGAATAACCTTATAGGGGAACGCTTCTTTTGGACAGTGCAACAGAGCAGGGGTTCCTGGAACTGGAAGAAGATCCTAAAGCTTCGACCAACAGTCTTACGCTTTCTGAAATCCAAGGTGGGCAATGGACGGGCGACATCCTTTTGGTACGACAGTTGGAACCACCTAGGCCCGTTAATAGAAGTTGCAGGCCAGCTAGGCCCAAGACAACTAGGTATTCCATCAGAATACACGGTCGTACAAGCGAGCCTGAATGGGGAATGGCGTTTCATCTCCACCAGAGCCTCACG
>OVAP01003036.1:0-17656 GCA_900406295.1 Aurinia saxatilis
TACATTATTACCAATCACAATCCTACATGACTACAACTCCAAACAAACTTTGTCGTTATTGGGCTCAACCTAACAGGGCCTCGGCCCGTAAAAAATCGGAAAAGTAGTGGATCAACAATAAGTTGGTATTGACCTTTAGATCAAAATCTTCAATCATTTCTCAGCCGTCGATTTGGTATCACACTTGAAAACCTTAAAACCCTAAATCGAATCCGATTTTGGAATTCAAAATCTCATCTTTAACTTTATCCCTGGAAATTTTTTGAGAAAAATGTTATCTTTTTGCTTTCTTCAAACTCGTATTGATGTAGATTTGTGAAACCCAGTTGGGTTTTGGGAGAAACTGAGAAGTGTATCAGTGATGGAGATTTCTCCATGAAGTGGAGAGGATTTGAGATGAAGAAGAGGAAGAAGAATCTAAGGATTTTCTTATAAACTCTCAACTTCATGGAGAAATCTCCTTTACTGATAAAAGTCTGAAAGTGGAGATGAAGCAGAGGTTTGAAGAAACGGAGTAGAGCAATTTTAGGGTTTGAGGAAAGTGAGAGATGAGATTGAGAAGAGAATTGGGGTTTGGAAGTTTAGGAAATGGAGGAAAAGAGTAAGAAAGTTAGAGTAGAGGAGGAAATGCGAGAGAAGGGTAGTTAGAATGATGGAGAGATTAAGGAATTGGAGAGGAAAGTGGCTGACTTGAGAATGGTGAAGGATGTGGATGAATGTTATCATAAGTGGGTTTGTTGTGTCACTCACTCGTTGATGATCCTCGAGTGAAGCCTCCCCGAATGTAGGTTTCTCACTTGGGATTCATAGAAACCTATAGTCAGTAGGCTGCACTTGAGGACCATCATCGATAACCTGCAACAAAGTGAGTGAGTGGGACAGGAAGAAACTCACTTGTGATAGCAGATTGGAGAAATGTAAAATTGAGAGATGGAGATGGAGATGTAGATGGAGTTTAAGGAGGAGAAGTTGTTGAAGAAGCTAAGAAAAGGCTAGCTTTGTTTGAAAGCGAGCATCCTGGATGACCTAAAGAGTTCCTCGGATGGACTATTACAGTCACCAGTGGTTGCTGCTGATTCAGTTGGAGTTGCGGCTTGGCCGGTTTGGTGGCAGGGACATTGTTTGTATGCTATTGAAAGCGAGTGTGATTCAGTTATATGGACCGAAAGAGTGGCTGAAGTGCGTAACTTTTGTATTTTCAGTGTCATATAGGTGCCTAAGTTTTTGTCTAGCCGTTGGTTTAGGCTGTGATTTTTGGATGTTGGATATCTGTTGTTTCGATGTTTGTTTGAGGTGATCGATGAATATTTAGCTTTTAGTCTTTGAAATGCATTTGATAACGGTTTGTCTTCACAAGTACAGTTGCTTTGTTTTTCAAATAGTTTTGATTATCTCTAGCAACTGAATTACAAAGAGAAATTTGTTGCTATTACAATGCTTCATTACACAGATCCTAAGCATTGCTTGTAAATTAGAAAATGAAGAACAACATTTCACATGTCTATTATCTGTGAATACGATATGTGGCTCTGGCCTCTCGGTATAGTGCTTAAGCTTTTATTCCTTATTTTCTGCAAAGATCTATTCATTGTAGATTGGGATTAGTTACCAAAAGACCATAATCTTGGTTTGCTCTGGCCAACTTTTCTGGTACCTGAATTTTATGGTTCAGCAGCCTGGAGAAGCGCAAGGAGTCCACAGCAAGTCCTCCACGAAGTTGGTTGCTGCATGGGTTGCCTGGGGCGCAGTAGAGGCATCTGAAAGATGTAATGGCTAGTGTCTCAGTAAACGAATGAGAAAAGCTAAAAATTGAATTTGTTGCTTATGGAGAATGAGGTGTCATTTTCGTGTTCTTGGTTGAGTTGCAAACCTGGTTTTCATCTTCAGGTACAGGATGTTCAGCTTGATGGGTTTCGGATTCTTCGACGTGAGCTGAAACCGGTAAGGACCCGTCAAAATAATACCTGGAAAGGTTGGAATCAAGGTCTGAGTCACTGGAGGAATCCTCTGTATCCTCTTTTGAGGCTGATGATGGCNAGAGGCTGATGATGGCTTGATTTTGTCTAGTAGATCCGGTGAATCCAGTTCCAGTACACCTAGATCGGAAATCTCGTTGCTATCATTAAAACTGTGGAACACTACGTTCGCTTGTTCTGTTTCTGCAGGACTCTCTTCTTGGAATCGTTGTACCATTCCTTCAGACTTGTTCACATATGGGAAATTGTTTCTCTCAGCAACCTCAGGTCTCACACTGTTATTACGCCGGAAAAGCTCGAGAACCTCCTTGTCTTCCATTTCATATTCATCGGCATCATGATCTTCAAAGTTTACCATGTGCGAGTTAGATTGATCCATGGAGCCTTCTTCTGTGGAATCTACTACTGGATCAAACCGTTCAGCGGTTGTACCTCTGATCTTTTCATCTTCCTTATCAATCCTCATCTCCTCTACCGTGGTGCTTGCTTCTTCATTGGTCTTCTCCTCGTGTTCACCTACCTTTTCCATTCCTCTTCTGGTATGCTTCCTCTCTTACCTTCCACTTAGAGCTAGTATGGTATGGATCTTTCGCCGGTTTAAAGAGCACTCCGGCCAAGTTTTCTAATAGCAGGTTGCTTCATATTTTAGTTGCAATGTCATAGTTCAAACAACGATTGCAATACCAAACACATACTAAAACTAAGAAAGGAAGATAAAGAAGACAAAGTACTAAATACTATGATGAAAAGTTTTGAAGAGTAGTTGAGAGAAAAGCAGGAATGGCTGATGAATAAAGGAAGAACATATTGACACCATTTTTATTTTTGACTGATTGGTTCAGTGTGAAACCAAGATATCTCCATTGCATATTATACATGTAAAATGTTAAGAAAACATTCAGTCTCATTCGTTTCTTTTTCTATTCAATACAATGCAAAGTCCATAACATATATATGGTGGANTAAAGTACTAAATACTATGATGAAAAGTTTTGAAGAGTAGTTGAGAGAAAAGCAGGAATGGCTGATGACTAAAGGAAGAACATATTGACACCATTATATTTTTGACTGATTGGTTCAGTGTGAAACCAAGATATCTCCATTGCATATTATACATGTAAAATGTTAAGAAAATTCAGTCTCATTAGTTTCTTTTTCTATTCAATACAATGCAAAGTCCATAACATATATATGGTGGATTTTGAACATTGCATACATACAGGCTATATTACATACTGCTTTTATTCACATGTTCAACTCTTAAGATATTCTTCCTTTCTTTGCGTCTTCTTTGAACATGCTTCTGAGATGAATCAGGGAGACTTAAATATGACTCTATGCTAATTGGAGGAAAAAGAATATTCTAGAGAACATTATGTAATAACATTAAATAATAACATCTTCAAAAGTCGTTTCCATATACTTGGGCGTTACTCCAAATTTCCATTTTTGGTTTTCTTTTTCTTTTACATTTTTTTCCTCTTTTCCCCTTAAAACCCTTTGTCCTAAAACCCTACAAAAGTGTAGCCTTTGAGAGAGTTTCCGTTCTGCAAGATTTACATTTTCTCGGCAGCCTCTCTTTACATAAAGCTTTAAGCTTTATTTTTTGGATCTGAGGTTGTGAAGAAAATTGTAGTATCATCATGAGCTTTTACCAGAGAGCTTTTAGCTTCTTCAAGGCTTACCCTTCTGTTTCCAAGCTTCTTGTTGTTAGCTCCGTCAGGTATGGCTTTTTTGCTCTCTAATCTTTACAACTTTGCTTAATATATTTTCCATGAAATATTTTAATATTCTCCATGATATGTTTGACCCTGCCCTAATGACAATATGCACCAGTTCAAAGTTACGAATATAAAAAATAGTTACTTTTTGTCTTCAGATCCAGTTTTTTTGGAAGCAAATCTCTGATCTTTGGTTGTTTAATGCATTCTTGTGTGTTAGTGGTGGTGGTCTACTGGTGTATCCGGACTCGAATCCATTGAGCCGTGCGTTACTAACAGATGGTACTCAAGGAGAGATCAAGAAGAAGAAGGTGATTGTTCTTGGAAGTGGATGGAGTGGCTACAGTTTCTTGAGTTACCTAAACAACCCGAACTTTGATGTTCAAGTTGTGTCTCCTCGTAACTACTTCCTCTTCACTCCTCTCTTGCCAAGTGTAACCAATGGTACTGTTGAAGCTCGTAGCATTGTTGAACCCATACGTGGCCTTATGCGCAAGAAAGGGTTTGAGTACAAAGAGGCAGAGTGTGTTCAGATCGATGCTTCGAACAAGAAGATTCATTGTCGGTCTAAGGACAGCTCGAGTGTTAAGGGGACTACGGAGTTTGACATGGAATATGATATTCTTGTCATTGCTGTTGGAGCTAAGCCTAATACTTTTAATACCCCTGGTGTTGAGGAGCATGCTCACTTCCTTAAGGAAGCAGAGGATGCTCTGACTATTCGTAGATCGGTTATCGATTGTTTTGAGAAGGCTTCTCTTCCTAATTTGACTGAAGAAGAGAGGAAAAAGATTCTGCATTTCGTTGTGGTTGGTGGTGGACCAACTGGTGTTGAGTTCTCTGCAGAACTTCATGATTTCTTGGTGGAAGATGTGGCTAAGATATACCCGAAAGTCCAAGAGCTCACGAAGATCACTCTTCTTGAAGCAGGCGACCATATTCTCAACATGTAAGTTTTAAGTTTCTGACTTTGGTGGGGGATTTTATCTGTTTCTTTTAGTTAATGTTTTGACTTCATTCTTTCTTCAGGTTTGATAAGAGGATCAGTGCTTTTGCTGAGGAGAAGTTCCAGCGAGATGGTATTAATTTGAAGACAGGGTCATTGGTTGTTGGAGTAACTGCTGATGAGATATCAACAAAGAAAAACGGCGAGGTTGTCTCTGAACCTTATGGTATGGTTGTGTGGTCTACAGGAATCGGCTTGCGTCCTTTCATCAGAGACTTTATGCAGCAGATTGGTCAGGTTAGATTACTTTCTTCACTTCAAAAATTCACAATCATTTTACCAACAAACCAAATAATTTGCTTACTAGACTGTTTCCTTGTGAGTAAATACAGGAGAAGAGGCGTGTCTTGGCAACCGACGAATGGCTTAGAGTGGAGGGATGTGACGGTGTGTATGCTTTAGGTGACACTGCAACAATCAACCAACGCAGAGTCATGGTATGTATATACACCTCTCCTTGTGTCATTATGAGTGATTTTTCAGAGTTGAGTCCATTGTTGACTTGATCTTTGTTAACAGGAGGATATATCTAACATATTCAGTAAAGCGGACAAGGGACAGACTGGAACTTTAAACAAGAAAGAGTTCAACAATGTGGTGAAAGACATTATCCAGAGGTACCCTCAGGTAGAGCTGTATTTGAAGAAGAACAAACTGAAGAACATTGCACACTTGCTCAAGAGTGCTAATGGCGATGACACAGAGATCAATATCGAAAAGTTTCAGCAAGCTCTCTCTGAGGTGGATAAACAGATGAAGAACCTTCCAGCAACTGCTCAGGTAAACTTCTTCTTTCCGCTAGACCGATTGTTCCCAATAATTTCAAAACAGATGTTGATGAGTTTGAATGATGTAACAGGTTGCATCACAACAAGGGAAGTACCTTGCAAAGTGCTTCAACAAAATGGAGAAATGTGAGAAGAATCCAGAGGGTCCATTGAGGTTTAGAGGAGAGGGTCGACACAGGTTCCAACCATTCAGGTACAGACATTTTGGATCGTTTGCGCCGCTGGGAGGGGAACAGACAGCAGCACAACTACCAGGAGATTGGGTGTCCATTGGACACAGCAGCCAGTGGCTATGGTACTCTGTCTATGCTAGTAAGCTGGTGAGCTGGCGTACAAGGATGCTGGTCATCTCTGACTGGGGTCGTCGGTTTGTCTTTGGCCGTGACTCAAGCAGAATCTAAGTCCCATTTTTTGTTCTCCACTTCTCCTTTTCTACGGTTTCCTAAACTTGTGTTGTTTGCTAGTTTGTTGTTTCTTTTTGGGACCCGATAATTACGACAATTCTTGTCTTTTATCTACGCAAAAACTATGTTCACAGGAAGTTTTGATCCATATCCATCTATGTATGAGCACATTTCTTAATTAATGATGAACCAACTCACACATAACATTACTACATTCAGCCTAGTTCGGCTTTAAAACTCATTGGTATTGGTAAGTTTCTAATGGAGTCTCATCGTTTTCATGTCTGTGAATCATCATTTTCTACTCTATGATGTGATGCATTGCACTAAGGATCCATTGAATTTGTAACAAAGACTGTCATTTAGCAATAGCATTTTATACAAGTTGTACTTTTTGCGGGTTACACAAAATGTTATGAAAGAATTCGGTCTCATTCTGTTCAATACAGGCTACATCATACACTCATTGGCTCAATTCTTCTATGAAACCTTTGGAGAAATTTTGATTGGCATTCCGAGGGACGGGACCGGGAGAGGATCCATGCTGATTTTCTCATCTGGATGAACTAAGGACCAATCATAACTGGTCACAACGAAATGCAAAAAAACAAGAATGCTGACTTTTGCGAGTTGGTGACCTGCACAAAGCCTTGGACCTCCTCCAAATGGAAGATATGTATAGGCTTGTATTGACTTATCAAATCTTGAAGGATTGAAACTCATTGGATATTGGAATATTTCAGGATTGTAATGAGTTCCATAAGTTGTCCAGAGAATCTGCAATCAGTAATGGACCATTAATTAGTATTTCTTGAAAGAAACAGAGTTTTTGGTTTTGAAATTCAAGAATCTAGAGAAATCATGTGTTTACCTTCCAGCCTTTTGGGATTGTGAAACCTCCATAGTCGATATCCGCAACTGCTTTTCTGAAAGAACCGAAGATTGGAGGTGATAATCGCATGGTTTCTCGAACAACTTGCCAACTATACTTCATCTTTTTCACATCTTCAACTGTAAGATACTCTCCTTCCCCTTTCTTTGCTTTGATTTGAACATGTTCTGTAATGAACCAAGAAATTCCTCTTAAGGTTAAGTATATGAATATTTCTTGAAGGATAAAGAATATTTTGAGATTCATTTGATTGTTGTTACCTTGAAGGAGAGTGTCTAGGCAAGTTGGGTGCTGAGCTAACATCTTGAAAGTCATAGCCATGGCATAAGACGTTGTGTCATGAGCTGCAAACACTAGCAAAACCATGTTATCTACAACCTCTTCTTCGGTTATATCGCCTTTGATCAACGCTCCTACTAGCTTCGAGAAAAGAGTTGTGTTTAGCCTCTCCACTTCTTCTTCTTCCATTTCTCTTCTCTTCTCCCTAACCTTCCCAACAAGAATTGTCTCTATCTCTGCCCTCGCCTTCTTCGCTCTAGCAAACTTAGAAAAAGGAAACTCAACCGGCAAAGCGAAAACACCTTCTAAAACCCTCTCAAAGATCTCTAACATCCCAAGCTCTACTTTGATCCCATACAAACACTCAAAGACTACAGTAAAAGTCAGAGCTTTTGTGGAATGGTAGAGACTAATCTCTTCTTTACCTCGCCATTCGGTCTCAAGATGAGACCGAACAGAGTCACAAATCTTAGGTACTAAAGACTCTAACCCATTGTAGCTAAGACAATTAGCTACAATCCCTCTAAGGACCTTATGCTTCTCTCCTTGTTTAGCCATTATGCAATTCATCCCCATGAGCTGAACAGAAGATGAAGGCCATGAGCTCAACACTAAGCTAAACTCATTAGACAATATTAGCCTATTTGCTTCAGCTCCATTGACAACTATTGTTGGTGACCCCATGATCTTTGTCTTGAAGATGTTCCCATGTTTGATGATCCTTGGATTTACAAAATCTTCAAACAATCTGTTGCTTTTTTGAGCTTTGTAAAACTCCATTGTTTCACCTATCCATGGAAGTCCCATTTCTCCATGAGGAAGGCTCTTCTTCTGCTGCTGCTGCTGAAGCTTCTTTGTTCTGAAGTGGTGAGGTTTCTTGTGGAAGAAGAAAAGTGTGCTTGAGATTGTTGCTGCTATGCATAAGAAGAGCCATGAGAGAAGGAAGTTTGGTTCTAGAGCCATTTTTTGTTTGTTTCGTTAATCAGACGTTAATGATCAAGTTTTTTGCAAAAAATTATGGATTATGAGTAGAGTATTTATAAGTGGAGGTTTTCTTGTGAATGTTTAAGGTCAAAACTAAGTGAGATTATTCTAATTTTCTTATTGTTTTGTTTCTGACACATGATTGATCTTAAAGATACAGTTCCTTGAGAGCTCAGACTACAATATCTTTTTATTATTATTTTGGTAGCAGACGGTGATACTAAACATGATATGCATATGCATACACATGGATCATAGTGAGTAAAAATAATTATTATGGATATAAGACATAATTCCTTTTATAAAAATCACTAAAATAATTGAAAAAGCATTGAAGTTATATATATATATCTTTTGATAGTTTTCAATTAATCAAAATAAAATAGTGATTTATATTAGTGTCATTAGTATAATATTTTTAATTTAATTTCGTTTAATGCATATTATTACAAAAGATTTAGAAATTTATGAAATGATGTAAAATAATAAGAATTTTTAAACTACAAGAATCTGAATTTTCGACAACAAAAAAAGAAAAAAAAATCCGAAAAAGGAGAAGATTTCTCTTGTATCTTAAAGATATAAATAATAATATGAAACCGGTTCTAATTAATTAATAAATATATACTACTTAATTCAAATTAAACTTTTTAGATAACCAACCTTTTTATTATACGTTTTTGGTTTTATAAAAATGTTTTTAAGTTGACTTTTTGGTAATGAAAAAATATTATTTTATATCCTTTTTGTTGTTGTTGAGTTTTGGGTGAGAGACAAGTGCATGTGCTTGGAAATTGGAATATGCTATAACCAAGATTGATAATGAATGTATAACATATGAATCTGATCAGCCATATATATATATAATCTGCCGCTTAGATAATTTCACAGTATTTTTATATATATTTTGGGTTCATAATAGTAGTAGAGTTTAATATACTTATGTCAAATACACTTGCAAACAAACATTTTCTTTACATATTTTGGAGAATTTTAAAATTATACGCGAATCCCTAAAGATCTGCTGTGGCCGGCTGCTTCTATTATGTCCAAGTTACGTTCTAACCTGTGTTAAAGACAGATTTGTATTCATTTAATTTCCATAACATACGTTAATTAGTTTTTAAACTTAAGATGTATAAACGTCCAAATTAGTTCGTCTTTTGTGTATACTTTTGGGAAGTTACAATGACATATATCACTCCTGATAATTTCTGTGTACCATATTGATTCTTGAAATTTGGACAGGTTTTTATTTTCCAATGGTATTGTTCATGTACCAAAGATAAATTATATAATTGTGATAGTAACATGTAGAAAAGATAATTTGGAATAAGTATTAACGAATAATTGGTTAACATGTCGCTTTTAATAGATTCCTTCTACTTGACCAAACAAAAATAAAATTGGCATACTCCAAAAAATAATACTATAGAGAGTTGATTAATCTCGTGGCTTGCATTAAGCATATATGATACCACTTTACGTCGTCGGTTTTGTTAAAACTTGCAAAAAAATAACTTCTTATAGAAAGTAACCAAATTATGTGATTGTCTTAAACTATAATCTGTCTTCTAAAATGATGGTTGACATTGGCATTGACATTAGCAACAACAATTATACAAACACTACAACGTTATGATATAGTAGACTTGATAGTCAATCATCATCAACGGTATTGTTGCATATATATGGTCGGTTAGCAAAACTTATTATATTACATGCAAATAATTAAGAAACGTTTTACTCGAAAACGTATATGATTATAACTTTTGCATGTAAATCACAGGCACACACACAGATTGTTCATTGTATGTGTATATTTGGTAGACAAGACTTTGATTCTTTGTATGGTTCGGGGGCTTTTAGTGCGTTTGGTTGGTTGGATCTCTTTGAACGCTCGAAAGAAAACATGTCCATACGTGTTAGACCCTACTCGTTTGGAGTGATTTGGTCTGGAGGATTTATAACCATTAGTGGAAATTACCTAACTATTTATATCGATGTGATTAAAACAGTGTTTTCATTCAATATGTGAGAGTAAAGTCTGTAAAGAATCCGATGGAAATGTGTATACTGACCGAGTGACCGACCACATGAAAAAAATCATGATTTTATCAAAATAACGAGTAAGAAAATGTTATCGCTACTCATTACATGCATGGCTCGTAAGCCTAATATACAATAATAGAAGAAGATATATAAGAATATATTCGGTATGAAACTAATCATCAAGCCAAAGGCATCTATGTGTCAACGGATTTGAAATTGATAAACCAACTAACATACGTTCAGATGTCGTGGCTTGACTCTCATTTTACTCTTAGAAACAATATATTGATTTGACATTAAAAAATGAACTTGATAGCTTATATACATCTCTTCAAAGTTACAAATAGAAACCACGTGGTGTCAAGTGTCTAGGTACCCATTTGGCCTTAACCAACCGGGCCATAAGTTACAATAATGTGTCCAACTCGCCAAAGGCTAAAGTCTGACTCAGAACTAATGTATGTAACCATTTTTTGGTTTGAGAGTTAACTAGTAAACTTAACAATTCTGAAAATAAAACATTCAACAAAAACATTTTGATTTTTTTTTTCAATAGAGAACTATATAACCACTGTTGAAATGGCATAGATATATAAAAAAGTGGTTGAGTAGAGTTTTATTAGTTTTTCTGCTTATAAAAATAACTCAAAACGAAAAAATGCATTCATTGAAGAAAAACTTCAAGACCATGACTTAAAACAAAATATTCACATGATAAAAAATGAAAAAAAATATATTCATATTACAATACCTAGAATAAGAAAACTGGAAATGCCAGAAGAGCAATTCTAGAGAAGATCAAGTAAGAAAGTGAAAGAGTCCATTATTTTGTGAAACATCAAATGGTAATAATTTTCAGACCCACCAAAACCTACCACACTGTTACATTTATTTATTTTATCTCTCTCTATTTTTTTAATCTCTAATCAAAAGTTTCATCTTCCTCTCATTATGGGTCATCTTCTTTCTCTGCATCTCCACATGCTACTTACTAATGAGCCTCGCTGTATCTGATCACTACTATTTACCACTCTTATTGTTACTCAAAACTTAAAAGTCACTTGAATGCAAACTATATTTTTTAGGTGAATAAACAAATCAAATAGCAATAAATAATAAACCCATAATTGTACTAATTTTAAAATTGAAAAAAAAAAAAAAACACTATCACTAACCAATGATTTTTATACATTCTTAGGGTTTTGCTTTCCATAAAATGAGATCGAGAAAGAGAGAAGTGATCTTAATTTAGATTTTAATAAATGCACCTTGACTTCTCTTTTAACACCAAGTGACCACTACTCTCCTTAAGCTAAGCTTAGAAAACACACAAAAAAACAAAAGGGTCTCTACTTTGGTCTACCTAGATTCTTGTTTTGAGTATTGCCTTACATTTTAAGTACTCAAGATAATGGAAACTTACTTGGATTAAGCTTCAAAAGCATAAGCAATGTACTCATTTAAATGACTTAAAATCATTCATATGGGAGACAGCTTTCTCATACGCGTCCATGCTATTGCATGGAAAAGAGTAATTTAAAACTCTCTTTATTTTATATGTTTTTGCAGAATTCCAAGTGTTATTGCAATCACTAAGAGGGGGGTATTAAATGGGGTAGTGTAAATGCACCTGCAACATATCAACTAACTACACACTCCTCCACCTGTTTGTATTTACTTCCCCAAAGCATTTTTCAAAATGCTTCCCTCTCTTTATATACCATAGTTTCCGGTTTCATTCTACCACCAAGGACCACAACAACATTTTCCCAAGTCTTCTTCTTCTTTCTCTCTCAGTGAGTTTCAAGAAAAAAAATGAGAGGGATGATGATGAGTTTCACCCTTTGGACTCTCTTCGCTGCTTTACTCTCTCAGCAGCTCTTTGCTTCTGTTGCTTCCGAAAGTTTTAAAGATGAGAAAACATACTACACTCCACCATGTAAGTAACACAAAAAAAAACATACTTTTTCTTCCATTTTGGTAATAAGAATCTTGACTTTAACTCTTTTTTAACATGCAGTTTCACATGGAACTCCTCCATCACAAGGTGGCTACACTCCAACTCCTACTGATCCATCAAGCCCTCCTTTTAACTGTGTAACTCCACCTTACGTAGACCCATCTCCTCCATCTCACAGTACTCCAACTCCATCTCCCAAGACTCCATCTCATCCTTCAACTCCTAAAACTCCATCTACTCCTAAGACTCCATCTCACCCATCAACTCCTAAAACTCCTTCACACTCTCCTCCTTGTAACTGTGACCCAAAAACTCCATCTCACCCTTCCACTCCAAAAACTCCATCTCACCCTTCCACTCCAAAAACTCCTTCACACCCAACTCCTTCAAACCCTCCTTCTGGTGGATACTACTCATCTCCTCCACCAAGCACTCCCACTGTTGGAACTCCACCAACACCCATTGATCCAGGCACTCCCATCATTGGAGGAAGCCCACCAATCATTGGAGGAAGCCCACCAATTGACCCCGGCACTCCTGGAGCTCCTTTTGTTCCTGCTCCCTTCCCACCAATCACTGGAACATGCGAGTAAGTCACTAAACATTCTCTTCTCTCTAAACACATACATAAAAAACATATAATGGTGTCTCACACTTCTTGATCTTTGTGTAGTTACTGGAGAAACCACCCTACATTGATCTGGGGTTTACTTGGGTGGTGGGGAACTGTTGGAGGAGCTTTTGGCACAGTCAGTGTTCCAAACAGCATTCCAGGGTTTGATCCTCACATGAACTTACTTCAAGCACTATCCAACCCACGCACCGATGCTATTGGAGCTCTCTACCGTGAAGGCACAGCCTCTTGGTTAAACTCAATGGCCAACCATAAGTTCCCTCTCACAACCTCTCAAGTTAGAGACCACTTTGTTGCTGGACTTTCTTCAACCAAGGCAGCTACTAAACAAGCTCATACTTTCAAGCTTGCTAATGAAGGTCGTCTAAAGCCAAAAGTCTGAAGAAACAAGAGAGTTTTAAATTCTAAGTTGTTTGTTGGTTACATTAAGACAGTCTTAATTAATTAATTATCCTATGATGTGTTGTGTGTGTGCTCAGTAGTGTTTTAAGCGTCCTATAGCTTCTAGTACTATTTTATGATGGATACTTCTCTATATTTAATGTTACTGTTTTTTTAAATTTCTTGATCTTAAATAAGTATCAGTAGTAGCTCCTCTGTTTCTGTTTCTCAACCACTATTCAAGAGAACGAACATGAAGCCATAATTAGGATCATAAACATTAATATCAAAAGAGACTAGTAGAAAGATGAATTAAACATATACTTCATGTATAGACCAAGGTACATTATGAAGTCAAAAGTCTAGATACAGATCAACACAATGTCATAACTCCTCCAGTAAATTGTTCATGAGCATTTTTTAAGTGATGTGTCAAAACTAGATGAAGACAAGTTCATGAGAGAGAGGAAGACCAGAACATTAAAGAATGGGAGCAGCAGTACATCAGAAGTGTGGTGTGTTGTTGAGTTACTGCAATAAACTCGTGGAGTAAATATTGGCAAGATGGTCTCCATGCATTCAAGTTCCAAACCCCAAGTTCTACCCACCAATGACTAAAATATCTTGAATTGCATTAAATGACATTGAGTAAGTGTCATGGCTATAGGGAGACAGCATATTTCCTCAATACTCGTCTATGACTGATGTGTACTTATTGCTAATCTCAACATGATAACAATGGTCTCTGCATTACTAATCGTGTAAAACATCAGCTCATATATTAAGGAGCATATGGATGTTATATGAAACCTGGTTATTTGAGTGTAAAGTGTAAAATTCTTTGCAGTTTATGTCACAAAAGAGTGATCCTTCGACGTAGAATATTGCTCATAAGTTTATGCAATTGATTCCAAAATTCTTTGGATAGAGGTTTTTGTTTGCATTAGCTATGCTAAANCGCAATTGCATCCAAAATTCTTTGGATAGAGGTTTTTGTTTGCATTAGCTATTCTAAATTTGGATACATGAAGTGAATATGATAGCTACAAAGCTCATATGCAATTGAAACTTTTATCTTGATATGTTTTATGGAAAAAACATGTAGAGAGCAAACTTTTAACATATCTCTAACAAATGTATAACTAGATGATATAAACATTGACACTGTCTACTTGTTTTTCCATATGAAATTGTTGGAAGTGTCACTAATAAATGGATTCTTATCACCTTGATAAGAAAGTAACCTGATTTAACCTAATCACATTCTGCATTTGAGGGACCTAAACTTATGAATGGAAACAATCTCCACAGACTAAGACAGATGCCAAACACACATGTACCCAAAAACAACATTTAGTTATGAGAGTTTTCACTCAGTTAATTGATAGGACTTGGGTTGCTTTGTTGCATTAAAAGTTAGGTTCATTCGTCTACTTTTGTTGCTTTATAATCTGAAATGTTGGCGTCAAGACACCATGAGAGCTATTAGTATTCTATAAAATCATGCTGAGAAGTGCTTGAGTTTAAAGCTTCTATACCAATTTCTCACATCAAGCTTCCTTCCTGATAGTTTTCAGGTATAAGTTTCGTTTCTCACAGCATCTTACTCAATATGGCTAAGAATCCTGAATATCAATCACATTTCTTTATTATATATCTACACTAAGAGACCTTTTAAGTCTCATTCCACCAATACAAACTCTGTTTATACTGCAGAGTTTTGCATATCAGTCGCGCTGTCTACAGTTTAGTAACCCCGAGGTACGGTCTATGTTCTCTCTGGTGTAAGTCTCCCTACATTAGTTTCACTATAAAGTGGAATATTACTAGATGATAAGATAGAAAACAGAGTCATTCTCTGCCCTATGTGAAATAAAGTTTGATTTTTAACCTCCTGGCTCTTACTTCTAATGCATATCATAGCAACACNAGTTTGATTTTTAACCTCCTGGCTCTTACTTCTAATGCATATCATAGCAACACAATACTTTAAAATAGGCAAAATAGCAAGATCATATGTTTGGTTAAGTCTCTTTTCTTAACATTATTAGCTTGACACATTCACATACATATAAATAATAATCAATATATATGTAAATCAGGTCCCTCTCAAATCATTACCATTTGCATTTTCAAGCTTTTAAAAGTGTAACATCAATATATATATGCATAAGATCGATCCCAGATGAGAAAAGAGTCTTATCTTGGACTTAATTAAACGAGTTGGAGAGGTGGTTGGTCTTGGTCATCAGACTTCTGATTCGGTTCAAGAAGGTTAACCGGAATGTAACTCCGGTTATACTGGTCAGACTGATGAGAAGAAGACACTCCCGATTCGTAAACCGTCCCTTGATGTACCACACTTGATTCTTGCTGCTGTGCCTGTAATCCTGCCCTTTCATTAATCTGCATAAACATAGAGAATTGGCATACTAAGAGATAGCTTACTGAGAGAAAAGAAGAAGATCAAAATGCAAAAACAGAATCTGTATTAATTAAACCTTGGATCGGAGGTACATGTTATCGTTTTGTAGCTCAACTTCCTAAATGAAAACAAGAAAAGAGATGATTCAAAGGTGTGTACAAACTAGGAATTGAGTTTACTTGTGAAGGAAGAAAGGGTTTTTCTTACCCTTTTTTGCATGTACTCAATCTCTGCAACTAACATCTCGTGCTGGAGAAAAAAGACAGGCAAGAATCAGATGAGATTTGTGACAAACAGTTTAAGAGATTGAAGGAAACTACCTTCTTGGAGCGGACACGACTGATTCCTTTCTCAAGTCGACTTTCAAGGTTCTTGAGTTCCTTGAGGTTCAAGGAACCAAGAGAGTCACCAACAATGTGTCTGTTCAAATTCTGAATGTCCCGAATCTGTCTTCGAAGCTTAGACGCCTCTTGCTGATAGTACTGCATCGTTTTTCGAACCATGATTGACACAATACATCAATTTGAAGTCAGGTAATGAAGATGGAACATTGTAAATAAGAAGAAATTAGTGAAACTTACTTGAGTATTAGCTTCAGTGACAGAAGGAGGATTGACTGCATCGGAGCAAGCTTTCTTGTACCTTTCTATTGTTCCTCTTACACTTCTCATCGTACCATTTTCACCAAGATTCATACACAAGAAAGGATTTTAACTATCTTAATCACAAAACCATAATGAACACTGAAGAAAGAAGATTTAGCTTTAGTCATCAGCCTAATCACAACTCCACAACCATCACCTAAGTATTGTGGTAGGTAGCTAAAATGTATGCAACCGGTTAAAATCTTTTGTCAAACTTAAATCACCAGTAGAAGGGAAAACAAAATCCACAAAATTGTAACTGTACATATAAGCATAAACTTATAAGAAAAGCCAGAAGTTATAAAAATGAATAGTTTTCAGAAAACGATTTTGGTAATTTCATCTTTGAATTATTCAATACTTAAAATGAAAATAGGTAACTAGCTAGTATTAGGTGGATATTAAGGTTTTGAGACATAAATCTTGTGTCCTGCTAAAACCTTAAATTCAACGACAAAGGAGAAAGACAGGACCAGTACCATATGACTGGTTTCCATTTTTTTACTTGTTTGGTTTATTAAAACAGACATCATCACACAAAGTTTTTTTTTTTATCATATATGTATAATCGAAGTTCAAGAAGGTAAATCTAGATATCTTTGTGTGTGTTTGGACTTCATTTTCATATACTTTTACATTGTGCTTGTATGATATAAAGTTGAAGTAAATGTCAAAAAGACATTAAAGCATGTTTGAAACAAGAAAGAGAGGATACCTATTAGCTACACATTTGAAAATAGAAACCTAGACACCTAGCTTANTAAAGCATGTTTGAAACAAGAAAGAGAGGATACCTATTAGCTACACATTTGAAAATAGAAACCTAGACACCTAGCTTAAAATACATTTTTCTACATACCTAATGCATTCCTCTTTTGTTATTCGAACTAGTTAGGTACATTTAACCGAATGCACTAAGTCATGTCATATACACAATATAGATTCTTTAGGCAATTGTGAAGTTTCACATTGTAATTACAAATTTTCTAGTTTTAACTTAGATCCATGAGATAGACTTGACTTTGTACTCATACAACACCATCAACCCTATGATATTAACAAAGCAACAAAAATAAATCTGTACTATATTTTAAACAATGATCATTTAAATGGCAGACAAAGAATCAAAATGTGAAAATGAAAATGGGCTGTTAATAGCTGTAAACTCATAGAGAAAAATGGAAATGACAAGTCCCCAACTTAATAATCAAAAGTCAAAACTTTCTGTATCTTGATTGATGGATGATTAAGTGACTAAACAACAAGCTTTACCCCTCAAACAATTTTTTTTTGATTTTTCAGGCCAAACCAAAGAGAGATTAGAGAAGTGTCAGAAGACAAAACACCAACTAGTCTTCCCCTAGACCCCTAGTAAATCTACTTTTAAGGACTATCCTTAAAACTATATTTTATTAATTTCTTCAAGAACCTTAGTTTTTTTTTAGAATTTTTTTTTTTTATGAAATCTAATGATCATTCTGCAGATGGGTCATCCAAAATTTATAGAATT
>OVAP01003037.1:0-17651 GCA_900406295.1 Aurinia saxatilis
GTGTAGACTTTGGAAGTTGTGTATTCGACCCTTAACTACTGCATCGTCTTGTGTGTTAGATAGTCAAAGGATTATTGACTAGTGGTTTTCCAGGCATTTTCACCTCCCCCTTTTATCGGAGGGGTCAACTGAACTCATGCGAAGATGAGCTGCCTACGTACCCTCGAAAGGGATCAAGTCTACTCGTAGTTCATTAGCATTGCTTATGATGGGCTAAGCGTCGGTTCGAGGCTGGATGTTTGTGTTAGGAGCATCGGATGTGTTGGGTAGATCCTTCATCCTATGCCTCTTTGTTGGTTTCTCATCTTCGTCGTTGTTCCGATTCGGTTTGCGACGTTGATGCTCTTCGAGCAGTGATTCCTTTTAACTTCCCTATATGGTTTTGACTCCGGATGGTGTTGGGAACTTCAAGAATAGGTGGTAAGTTGATGGGACTGCACGCATTGAGCTGAGCCAAGGTATTGCGAGGATTGCGTTGTAGATTACTGGATGATCGGCTACCGAGAACTTGACTATCTTTGTAACTCCTGCGGCTTGGTTTGGCAAGTTGACTGTGCCGATTGTCATAGAAGTCGCTCCGGAAAATCTAGTGAGTGGCCGAGGAGCTATTGTGATGTCTGAAGGATCGACTTTCATTTGACGCAAAGTGTCGCGGAAGATGACGTCTACGGAGCTTCTTGTGTCATCAAGATCCTAGCTAATTGTGAGCTTGATGACGAGAGGATCGTTGTGTGGTTGATCGATTCCTTTAGTATCCTTCTCCGTGAATGATATGGTGCACTCCGGATGCCTAGGTTCATAAGTCTGGAAGGACGCGGCCACCGCGTTTCGTTGGAAAGCTTTGATGGATGAGACAGTGTCGAGACAATATTGAGAGCCGCCCATGATCATGATGATTCTCTGGCGTAAACCATCGTTCTGGTCTTCGTCGTCAGATCTATTTCCCTTGTTCTTTTCGTCCGTTTGAGTTTGCTCATTCGGAGAATCGTCACCTGTATCACGAACAAAATCTTTGATATGGACTGTATTATCGAGATGTCCTGCAAGGAGTTTCTTGGTGAGTTCCGCGCCCAAAGTTTTGCAATTATGTGTTGAGTGGCCTTTGTTTTGGTGGAGCTCGCAGTACGCATTCTCGTTGTAGCCTCTATGGCTGTTTGTCCATCCCTCCGAACGTCCACGTCCACGTCCAGAGCTTCGGCCACCGCCACGTCCATAATTTTTCGCAGTTCCCTGGGGACTGTTTTCTTCGTTGACGATGTAGGAGTTGGCGAGATCTAAAGCATCTTGAATCGTTGACGGAGTGTGATGAGCCAAGTCTTTCCTGAACTCCGATTCGTACCACAAGCCTTCCTTAAGTGCACGAAGTCCTGCCTAGTCGCTCATGCCGTCGACCTGCGAGATAAGAGTTTTGAATTTTGTGATGGAGGATCGGAGAGATTCTGTTGAACCTTGAGTGATCGACCACAAGTCAGCGTCGATGGTTTTCTTCCCCATGAAGATGGAGTAATGCTTCAGGAAGGTTGTGGTGAGTTCACGGAAGTTGTCGATGGAATTCTTCGGTAGCCGAGAAAACCATTACAGAGCTGGTCCTTTGGGATTTTCGACGAAGAGAAGACAGAAACCAGCGTCTTTGTATCCCCTTGGGAACTTGGCCCTATTCATGGAGATTCGGAAGGATGTCGGGTGCTCTCTTGGATCGGTCGTCCCGTCGTAGAATAGGATTCTGACTTTTTTGGGATCAGGGATACGAGCTTCTGTGATCCTCCGAGTGAAGGGAGTCATCTGCGACTCTTCGAGAACGCGGTCCATTTCTGGTGCGCGGCTGGTTGCTTTGTGGATCTGCGAACGCACATCTTGGATAGTAGCTTCTGTTCTGCGGAGAGATGCTCTGAGTTGGAGAATTTCTTCCTTATGTTCGCCGAGCTGATCGTCATCAGAGTGTTCTTCGAAGACTTCTTCACCTCGGACTTCAGGCTGTTCTGTGTTCTCCAGGTGTTGAGTATTTGGAGGTGAACTCGACTCTCTCTCTCACGATTCTCCTTGGTGTGGAGTTGCCTCTTGATCACCGGAGTATCCTTGGTGAGGTCGATAGTTTTCTCCGATCTTTGTGGTTGCTCCGTTCAATCGGCAGAATTCCTGCGAGCCATTTGTCTCGTTGGATCGAGAGGCGGTAAGTTGAAGAGCCTTCTTGAAGCCTTCCGAGGTTGGTTTTGGACAGAGAGTTCCTTCAATCTATCCGCGATAGATTGATTGATCTTATCTTGCTTAACAGAGCGTGTAAGCAAGTCGTTGAGCATGGTGCTAACTTCCGCAAAGCCAGTTTGAGGATTGACGATTCTATCTTCTCCTCCGTTCAATGGAGTTTGCATGGTCGGACCTTCTTGTCGGCTTCAGTTGTTGATTCCTCCGTTTGGTTGTGGAGTCACCATGGATCCGTCCGGGATTGATTGCTGGGTGGTTGGTGTGGGTTACAGAGATTCTTCGTCGTGGGTTACAAGAGATTCTTCGTGTGGAACAGTGATGAGTCCCCACAGTCGGCGCCAAATTATCTGTACCAAAATTCACACAACCACAAACTTGTAAATACGAAACTTTTAAGGGATCGTCGACTATCTTTTTATACGAATCACTTGCAGAGATGACAACGGAGAAAACAGAAAAACTCGGACAGAACTTAAAGACAGAACTGAACGGCAGAAAAGACAAAGAATTGATGAACACAAATTTTATTGCTAGAGCTCTCTAGGGTTCGAGAAGCTAAGATGTGAAAAGATACATTATGAGTTGTGCTAAGCAAGATATTTATACTCTCGGCTAAACCGTCCTAGGTCATTGGGCTTATCATGGGCTTCCTTCCTTTTCTTCGTAGACTGCATCTTTGATAACATCCGTTTCTCCTATGTGAATCGGAGAATTTCCATTTCTCCGTTGATCCTTCGGCAGCTTTCCTTTTCATCGCAAACCGAAGGAAAACTTCCTTTTTCATGAATAAGTCCTCAAATCTTCACGAAACTTCTAGTATGATCTATTGAAAGGTTTGCCTCGGATATTGGCCCACGATAGAATATCATACGATTTTAGCTTATCGAGTGTGTTTTTGATTCACATGATTGTTTGATAATCTTGTGAATCGTATGTGTTTAGATAGCTACCTCGTTAAAAACCTTAGCAAAGAAAACCACTTAGGAAAAAACCTTACCAAGGGAAAAAGAGTGTAACCATTGAGATCTTTGTCGATCGTATAATGAAATGTTCGTCGTGGATCCTTAGTTCTCGTTGGAACTGAAATGCTTGATACGATCCACGGAATGGTATTGAACCTTGATGAATGACGTTGTCTTCGCGACCCATGCATGCTACGTAGGTCGCGGAATATGTTTTCGTGAGTAAATGACGAGCCAACGAAGATGTTGGGCCGCGAGAACTTGGACGAGACCAAGGCGTGAGCCATTGGTGACTCGGCTCGCGGGACTGATCTTCAGACATGACCCGCGAGCTGCTGGGACGCTCAAAAGGATGTACACCTACATAATATGGCAAACCAGTTACCAGATGCATTTACTGATATAAGTGGGGTGACAAAATCATATATACTTGCTGCTAATGCTCCATCGAGAATTGATATTCTAGAAGAACATATCAATGGAAGCATAGTTAATGAATTGAGGGTTTACTGAAAGCGTGGGAGGCCAACGTGATCTATAGAATAAGAATCCCCACAAGAATAAAAATGGGAGAAAGTAATGTAAAGGTTCTAAATGAACGAGCAAAAGAGATATGTCAAGAGGACATATGTAAAAAGAGTACGGAAGAATACAGTAAAGAGAAACATCAAGACGACGTTGATAATACAGAAAATATGAGATACTCATTTGTCGTTGCATGAAAGAACTTTGTATTCTTATCGCCCTACTTAAGTCAAAGGTTCCGACTTTTTTGTCGCCAGTATATTTCATCCTCTATATAGGCTTCTTGAAGTTTTTTGGCGATATCCAAAATATCCTCTTGGGTTGCCGCGTCATCCATTTTGGCCTCATACAAAGACTCTTTTAAGTTGATAGGTTAGCTTGGCCGGGGAGAATATTATTCTTCCTCCACCACGAAATAGAATTTCTACAATTTTCTATTTTTGCCACAAAATTCGCGGTCCTGAAATTCCGTGTTCTATTCCAACCCGTTGTGACTGCCTCCAATAAGTCATCTTTACCCACCCATCGCTTATCAAACCGAATGGCTTTCCTTCTGATATACTGCGTTTTTAACACTTTCTAACATTTGTTTTTAATTGTTTTTCGAGTCTTTTTTGTGTCATTTTAGAGTCTTAACAGGTACAAACACATTGGGTATGGATTTGAGCTTCAAGATGAAGTTGTGAGTCAAAAAGTGAAGATTTCAGCCAAGATAGGCTGGATCGATCGATCCATGTTCAGACAAAAATTGCGGACCATCTGCAGATCGACCGACACGAGACGGAGCCAAGTTTATACACACGGATCGATCAATCTACTTGTGGATCGATCGATCCTTGCTCGATCGGGTGTATTTTTGGAAACTTGTCAATCTTCGGATTGACAAAAACTTACCTTATTTTGGTGGATGCTGCACGAAAACCCTTCACTATAAAGCCATTTATGAGCCTCCACAACAATTTATGCAAGTTTTTATTCTCTCTTTTTGGAAATAAAACATTTTGTTCCATTGTTCTTCATTTCTTTCTTGAGACTTTGTGAGTTTCCCTTGGAGATCTCCTTGGAGGCTTTCATTTTTCTTTCATTCCTTGCATTCTCTACTTTGAGAAGTGTTCTTGAACCCTTTATTCTTTTGTCTTCTCATATTTTTATTATTAATAAATTATTGTTCAGTATTTTTGTGCTCTTGATTATGTTCTTCATAACATATTGTTTTCTTGTTAGTTTAGTCATGTATGAGTAGTTAGGTTGTTAGATCTAAGGAGTTCATGGATTCTTAAGTTCGTAACTGGATGTAAATAGGTAGATGTGTAGAGAATTCCCTCCTAATAAAATCTTAAAGCCTAAACTAGAATTGATCACCTAGTTTTTGTTCTTAGGATTTCCTATTAAACAAAAGTGTAGTAGAATTCCCGAAACCTTATTAGGAGAGCAGATTGTCCTTAGCCAACGAAAGTTTATGCTAAGGCAAGTTGTGAAGAAATCAAATCTGCTCTAGTAAAGCTCTCTAGCTAGTTTAAATCCAAATGAAAGTTTAGGCATTTAAGTAGTCAAGAGAAATGATTGGTACCACGAGGACCAATCTAGAATTATATTTGATTTGGAATTGAGAAGAACTAGAGCCTAAATAAACATCCAGCTTAGTTTTAGACAATCCATTGATCATCCCTAGGTCTAGAATTTTTATTATTGTTGAATATAAAACCCATAGAAAAATTAGAAACCAAACAAAAACCCTTTGAATATTCGGTTTAGGTTGATTAATTAAATTAATAGGTTAAAGTGTAATTGCTGGGATTTGTGGATTTTGATCTTTCATTACTACTTTGATACATTGTAGTTGTCAAGGTCTTATTAAGTAAAAATAGACAACTTATTAAGTGGCGCCGATGCCGAGTCGCACCATTTTACCTCTTACTGAAAATTTTATATTAAGTTTAAATCATTTACTAATTGTTTCTTGTTTTTTTGTTTCCTCGTTGTTCTTGCAGGTGCATGACCAGAAGCCGACATTCAGCAGCTGACCTTTTAATCATGTCCAACGACGAGCTTGCGAGAACAGAAAGAGTCAACAGGAGAAACTGGTCGAATCTTGTCACAATGGTTGACCATCTCGACGCTGCAGCTCTTCAGGAGCAACTGACGGCAATGCATTTGCAAGTGGAGGCTCTCTAGGAGTAGGCCCGCCACCGTCCATAGCCAACTCTTAGCGGCGCTGACAAGCCCCATACATTCTACAGGAACCGCTCTGCAATTGTTCCCCCACCAATGGCGAGGCAGGACTATGACATCAAGGGCCAGCTCATTCAGCTAGCGGAACAGAAGCCATTTTGCGGTCTTTCAAATGAGAATCCCATGGAGCACATTGAGTGTATCGAGCAAATCACCAACCTCACTAAGGTCAATGGTGTACTACCAGATTATGTCCGCTGCAAACTCTTCGAGTAGTCCCTGTCTGGAAAGGCTCTTTCATGGCTCAAGTCACTCCCACCAGGCAGTCTAGTTGGTTGGGAAGCAGCATGGAATGCCTTCATCGACAAGTACTACACCAAAGCTAAGACTGTACCTTTGAAGGCAAAGATTTCCAACAATTCTCAGCACTCAGGAGAGTCCTTTTGTGAGGCGTGAGAGAGGTTATGTTCCTACCACAGAGACTGACCCCATCACGATTTTAGCGAGACGCAACTGTTTACTATTTTTTATGATGGTTTATCTTGGGAATTTAAAGGTCTATTGGACTCTGCTAGTAACGGAAATTTTATGACTCGCAGTATTGCAGATGCTTTGGAATTGATCGAGAACATGGCTGAGAGTTCTTCGGAGAGGAGCCCAGAGTATGACAGAGGCAAGAAGGTTGCTTCGGTAGAGGCNGTATGACAGAGGCAAGAAGGTTGCTTCGGTCGAGGCTCAGCAGATAGCAGAGCTAACGAGCAAATCAGCTTGCTTGTGAAAGCAAATCAGCGCGGCGTAAACTCCTGCCATAGAGAAGGTGGTCTTGTACCTTCTGAGGAGAATGTGATGGGAGAAAATGATGATGAAGAGGAGTGCAACTATGTCACTGGCCATGGGTACAAACAAGGATATAACTCCAACTACAAGCACCCTAATCTCTCCTACCGCAGCACAAATGTCGAAAACCCACAAGATCAGGTATACCCGCCCAAAAATGCTGCTGGTTCTAACAATACTTTTGTTCCTTTTCAGGGACATCCGGTCTTCCAAGGCCATGGACACCAAAAGCAGCCATTCAACAACTACCAAGCCCCCATGCTTTCTGCACCTCCTTACCAAGCTCCAACAAACAACTTCCAAGATGAGTTGAAAACGATGATTCAGATGATTCTTGCTAACCAACAGAAGTCCACGGTGGAGATTAATGCCAAATTGGAGAATCAGAATGCCAAAGTTGACGGCATGTATAACAGCCTGAACATCAAGTTTGAAGCCTTGGCGAACCATGTCAAAAAGCTGGACACTCAGGTGGCTCAAACAGCCGAAGCAGTCAAGAGACCTACGTATTGACGAAAGCCCGAGGAGTGCAAATGTCAATGACATCACCCTACGGAGTGGCAGATTGGTGGACTCTCGCGAGAAATAACCCACTGCACCAAAACAGGTAGTTGTTTCTGATGATGTTGGTGAAACTATTGACAAGGGTATATTGAATGATGCAGGAAAGGAGACAACAGCTGCTAATAATGCACCGAAGACTACACATATCGAGCGCGTATACATACAAAAGGTGCCATATCCCACCAAGCCAAAGCTGTCAAAGAAAGCTGCAAAGAAGGCAAAGGAAGAGGCTAAATGCAGGGAAATCATTGACGGCATCGAAGTCAAATGCCAATTGAAGACGATGATAGAGCTCATGCCATCCATGCAGCTCGCTATGAAGAACCTAGCAACATCTAAAGTCGCAGATGAAGAGGAGTGTGTGATGCTCACAGAAGAATGCAGTGCCATACTACTAAGCAAGATGCCAAAAAAACTTGGAGACCCAGGTCGATTCGTTATCTCTGTCAAAATTGGTTCAATTGACTTTGCTGCTTCTGTGTGATTTAGGTTTCAGTGTCAACTTGATGCCATATTCGGTGGCGAGGAAGCTGGGCTTGACAAACTTGAAACCAACAAAGATTTCATTGGTGTTTGCTGATCGTTCGGTCAACAAAGATTTCATTGGTGTTTGCTGGAAGACATCATTGTCAACATAGGAGAAGCTTATGTGCCTGATGACTTTGTTGTGTTGGAGCTAGAAGAGGAACCCAAGGACCCTCTCATACTTGGAAGACCTTTCTTGTGTATTGCATGTGCCATCATAGATGTCAGGCGCGGGCTTATAGACCTCCACCTCGGAGATATCATGATGCAGTTTCAAATGGAAAAGCTGCTGAAACAACCGATGCTCGATGGACAAACATTCTCTATTGATGACTTATTGGAAGACGGTGCAGAGATTGCTGATGAGATGTTATTTGACGATCCGCTGGAAATTGCTTTGACGAGAGCGGAAGGAAAATTTTGTTTTGATTATGTGAATATTGCAGGTTATGCAAGGATGTTGGATTCCAGCAAATCCATGGAGCGGATGGTAGCTTATCTTAGCCTTGATGACAATGCATCATCATTAGTTTCCGACAGTGCAAAATCTTCTGAGAACCCTTGGTGCGAGCTTAAGGCTCCCAAGGTTGAGCTCAAAGTTTTGCCAGCTGGGCTAAGGTATGCGTATCTCGGTCCTAAAAACACTTTTCCTGTCATCATCAATGCTGATTTGAATGTTGCAGAGACTACTTTGCTCCTTTGTGAGCGTAGGAAGTACCGTAGAGCCTTAGGTTATTCACTAGATGACATCACTGGTATTTCACCTGAACTTTGCATGCATAGAATCCATCTAGAGGATGAGTCAATGACTTCTGTAGAACATCAAAGACGGTTAAACCCGAATCTAAAAGATGTTGTTAGGAAGGAGATAATGAAACTTCTAGAGGCTGGTATAATTTATGCTATTTCAGACAGTAAATGGGTTTGTCCAGTGCATGTAGTGCCAAAGAAGGGTGGTGTGACTGTATTTAAAAATGACAAAGATGAGTTGACCCCAACTAAAACTATCACAGGCCATAGGATGTGTATTGATTACAAGAAGTTAAATGCTGCCACTCGTAAATACCATTTGCCATTACCTTTTATAGATCAAATCCTTGAACGTTTTACTAACCATGCTTACTACTGTTTCTTAGATGGTTATTCAGGTTTCTTTCAGATTCCTATACACTTGGACGACCAGGAGAAAACGACATTCACATGTCCATATGGCACTTATGCTTATCGCAGAATGCCATTTGGCTTGTGTAACGCTCCAGCAACTTTCCAACGCTGCATGATGTCCATTTTTTCTGATATGATTGAGGATATTGTTGAAGTCTTTATGGATGATTTTTCTGTCTATGGGTCTTCTTTCTCTAACTGTCTTTCAAAGTTGTGCAGTGTTCTCAAAAGGTGTGAGGAGAAGCATCTGGTGCTAAGCTGGGAGAAATGCCACTTCATGGTGAGAGAAGGAATTTTTTTAGGACATAAGATTTGTGAGAGTGGCATTGAGGTTGACAAAGCCAAAATCGAGGTGATGACGAGTCTACAATCCCCTGATTCTGTCAAAGGAATTCAGAGTTTTCTTGGACATGCAGGTTTCTACAGGTGGTTCATCAAGGATTTCTCCAAGATAGCCCGTCCCTTAACTCAGTTTTTGTGCAGGGAAAACAAGTTCCACTTCGATGAGGCATGTATGCAAGCCTTCCTTGCCATAAAGGAAGCATTAATGTGCGCACCAATTGTCCAGGCACCAAATTGGGGGCTTCCATTTGAGGTGATGACTGATGAAAGTGATTACGCTGGTGGCGCTGTTCTTGGACAACGTAAGGATAAGAAGCTTCATGTCATCTACTACACTAGCCGCATGCTAGATGATGCCTAATGTAAGTATGCTACTACTGAAAAGGAGTTACTTGCAATTGTGTTTGCTTTTGAGAAATTTCACTTTTATCTTGTCGGTTCCAAGGTTATTGTTCACACAGACCATGCCGCGGTATTTTGCTTAACAAAAAGGACGCCAAGTCTAGGCTCCTGCGATGGATTCTTTTGTTGCAGGAATTCGACTTGGAGAAAAAGGACAAGAAGGGAGTAGATAATGGAGCAGTCGATCACTTATCCAGGATGCGCATCGATGAGGTGGTACCAATCAATGACTATCTTCCTAAGGAGATCGTCTACATGATCAATATTTGCTACGCCGCGGAAGCTACAGCTGTTGAAGAAGTTGTGATGCCTTGGTTTGGAGAGATAGCCAACTATCTAGCTGCCGAAAGAGAGCCTGAGAAATTCACCGGCCATGACAAGAAGAAGTTCTTGCGAGACATCAGACACTGTTACTGGGACGAGCACTACCTCTACAAGAAGTGCGCTGATGGTGTTTTCCGCCGATGCATTCCAGAAGAGGAAGTCCCAGCAATTTTACATGATTGTCATGCTTCTTCTTATGCAGGTTACTTTGCAACTTTTAAGACAATTTTTGTGTGGGTAAAATCACACAATCACTATTTGTTCGAGAAGTCTTTGGAAAACTCGAATCAAAGAGCGCGTCACAAAACGAAGTATCTAGCAAAGAACTGTTTTATTGATGTCCAAAGGATAGTCTTTCGTAGCATAAGCTTTTAGGGTTCTTAAGCCAGAAAGAGATTATCCAACAAGTTTAACCTAGCAAAGTATATATACAAGATTATGCCGACTTGTCCATAGGTTAAATCTTCCTAGATCTTCTCGGATTTCCGTTATCTTCTCCTCTCCTATTTCCCAATGTCGGTCTCGCTTTTATACTCCGGTCGGGCCTCGGCTTGATAGCTGGATGGGCCTATGCTTTTGGATTGACCTCGCGTTAAGGCCCGACCAATGATGAAATGGCGAACTCGCCGTTTATGCGTATAACCTCGCATTTGTGGTGTTACATGATGGTGATGCTGCTCGACCTCGCATTCAAAGGTTTCGGACAAAGCGCGAGGTCCTCGTAAATATTGACCTCGCGTTCAAGTATGCGTTCAATAGCGAGACCAGTACCTTGCTTTTAAATGTATTACCTATAATGGCGAGGTCATCGGCTCGACAACCTCGCTCCTAAGACGTCGAGCCTCGCCATTAATTCTAACCAAGACCGCTAGATCCTCGCGGTAGTATGTTCCCTCGTGTCCTGACCGTTGACTTCTTAGTTTGACCTGTGGGAGATATTTGACCCCCACAGTTAGCCCCCCACCATGTCTTAGTGTAAGGTATAGAGCACTAAGATCTTGTTTTGTCATGGCGAGGTCAACCTGCTCAGTAGCCGACACGAGTGGACTGCGAAGAGCCTAGAATAAGATGACGGCGATGAGGCTACATCCGGGTAGAGATGAAAGGTATATGAAGAGAGAAAGGCGAAGAGCCTGTAATGAGGTATATGCGAAGTGCCTGGAATGCATGTAATAAGATATAAGCGAAGTGCTCATATCCGTAGTGAGGGCGAAGAGCCTGTATAGGGATATAGGCGAAGTGTTAATATCCATAGTGAAGGCGAGGAGCCTGTATAGGGATATGGGCGAAGTGCTCATATCCATAGTGAAGGCGAGGAGCCTGTATAGGGATATGGGCGAAGTGCTCATATCCGTAGCGAAGGTGAGGAGCCTGTATAGAGATATGGGCAAAGTGCTCATATCCGTAGTGAAGGCGAGGAGCCTGTATAGGGATATGGGCGAAGTGCTCATATCCGTAGCGAAGGCGAGGAGCCTGTATAGGGATATGGGCAAAGTGCTCATATCCGTAGCGAAGGCGAGGAGCATGTATAAGGATATGGACGAAGTGCCCTGAGAACATGTTTTCAAGCGAAGTACATGTTTGTTTTATTTAAGGGATATGAACAGTCCTTCTCGCGTATTCCCGAGGTATACGACTTTAATGCTTATATTAGACTTATATAAACACCAAAGGACCCCATTTTCTCTTCATTTTAATTCTTTCAGGAGACTTTGGCAGTGAGATTCTCTTCAACTCCAAGGTATGCTCTCTTCTCTTTCCTTTGTTCTTCATTTTGGAATTAGGGTTCTTTGTGTCCATAGATAAAACCGCCGTAGATAGGGTAAAACTTCCGGTGAATCTTCAAACTTTTACCTGTTTGTGTTTGCCGTAGAAAGGCTTCAGGCGATTTCCGATGACTTCTTCGCCGTCGTCCTCTCTTCGTCCATTTCATTCAAAAATTCCTTTTTCATTGTTAGTCTCTGTCCGCGAATCAGAGTGTGTGCGAGCAATGTCGTCCTCGGAGTCGTTCGATGATCTTTTCGACTGGAGGCGAACACTAAGTGGTAACGATGTCGGACCAAGCGGCTGAAGTGAAGATGCCGAGGCCTGTGGTCCGATTAACGACCATCGCGGCGAGGGGCCTGACAAGAGTGAAGAGAATCATGATGGTAATGGCGAGGCGGGGCCTGGAAACCATAGCAAAGAGAATTTCGACGGAGATGGCGAAGAGGGATCTGAAAATGATGGCGAAGAGCATTCCGAAGGTGATGGCGAAGAGGGATCCGAGAATGATGGCGAAGAGCATTCCGAAGAGGAAGTTGGAGATGTTGTAAGTGAAGATAGCTCATCATATAGAGGCGAGGTACCATCTAAGGGTCGAGGCGAAGTGACCTATCCGGCAAAGTCCTTGTTGGATATGAGAGCGGATTTGATGAAAGTGGAGCTCGGGGAGTACCAACATGGATACGGTCCTCTAGCCGACATGGAGGAGACAATCAAAGTGAAGTTGAGTAGAAAAAGGCAAGTTCGCTATAAGCGAGGTGAAAGACCAGCTATTTATAGGATGGGAGGTCTTCGTGTACGGAGAAAACATTTGAAGATCTTCGAAGAGATTATCCTATCTCCGAAGAGGTAGAGTTAATCGTCCCCGATGAAGATGCGATGGCGGACTCCCCACCACCTGGCTGTTTTGCGATGTACGAGAACTTCATCGCCAAGTGCTTTTGATGGTTCCCGATCCCGGAAGTCATCGTCGACTTTCTTGGCCATCACAACGCATGTATCGCGCAACTCACCCCAAGGTCTATCAGACATTTAGTGGGTCTTCTTGTGCGAAGCTACGAGTGCGCGGTGGTCCTTTCCGTAGGGCATCTACTAAATCTTATGCGTTTCTCTCGCACTCCTGGTGGCGATCCTCGCATTCATTTTCTTTCCAACAGGGCTGATCGACGAGTCATCGATAACTTTCCGAACAAAGACCATTTCTGGTCTAATTACTTCTTCTTTGTACCTATGTGCGAGGCTAGTGTAGGTCGCCTAGGTGTTATGATAAAGATTATTTGGAATCCAATAGGTTGTGTTTTAGTTATGTCTGCCTTCGGATTTATTGTGAGGTGGTGACTAATACTTTTGTTTGTTTTGTTTCTTATGATACAGTGAATACAGTACTGCCGACCATTCCGCAAAACTTTGAGCGTGACTTCGAAGTACTGCAAAGCAGGGGTACAAATTGGGACCAAACGTTCACCTTCGAGCGTGTTGAGAGTGCCCGGAACAGATTACTTGGCTTTGTAGATTCAGAGAGCGACCGCGAAAGTTCGATCAATAGCGATAATGATATGGAGAACATTGCTGAAGAACTGAATTTCCGGAAGCAAGTTCTGAGCCAGAAGAAGGCGGAGGAAGACGCTGAGGCTGCTGCTAGCCGACCATCTATGGTGCCTATCGTCCCCCCTGAAGCACTGCAGAGCGAAGTCGCTGGATCCGGACCCGTAATTGCTGCCGGAGCGAGTGTCCTTGCTCTGTCTAGGCCGTCGAACTCGGCCTTGATCAAGCACTACTCGGATTTGGCGAAGAGAAAGCACGCCGAAGAAGAAAAAGAGAAGAGTGCCGAAGCCGATGATATGAAGAAGAAGAAACGGGATCCCAGGAAGGACAAAGCGAAGGTTGACCCTTCAGCCGAGCATCCAGCCGAGGAAACCGGAAAAGTCCCTCCTTTTCAGCCATCCCCAGCCGGGATTTCGGAAGATAAGTATGCGGCTGCTGCGGCCGTTTTCTCCCAAGTGAAGTTCCCAGGTACTGAGATTCCTCTGTTATCGGAGATGATGAACCAGAAGGGGTTTGGTCGAGTAGCATACCAGAGTCTCCAGGTAACCACAGAGTTTCGCTATCAGATCCTGCACTATGTTTTATTTATACTAACACAGAGTTTTGGCTTTGTAGTGTAATGCCGAGGTGGTCCGCACTTGTATCAGCTACGGGAATGCGGTGAAGATGTTAACCAAGCAGGTTGCTAATCTAACGTCCCAGCTCTTAGAGCAGTCGAAAAAGTACGAGGAAGCGCTATCTTTGGCTGCCACACGTGCGAAGAATCTGGAAGAGGAGAACCTTCGTTTGAAGACAGACGAAGAAGCCAAGGAGAAGGAGATCGTGAGGCTTAAAGGCGAAGTGGAGGTGGACTTCAAGAAGACTCTCCTGGTCGACTTCGTCTATGACAGACATATTGCGAACAACATGACCTTCCTGGACGAGGTCGAAGGCGAAGAGAAGAGTTTAGCCGACTTCCGGAACGAGCTTCTTGAGCATGCCCTTAAGTTCGAGGCCGCGGGACCAGCTTTCTTTAAGGGTCTCAACACTTTGTTTGATGGACTCGTGTTGTCGCCAGAGAATCCGCACTCCGAAGAGTAGTCGGGGTTTCCTTGTATTTATCAAATGCTTAACTTAATGCTTCCCGTTTGTTTTCCTCTTTCTTTTTATGAATTTTGAATCGGCGGTTTTAAACCTTGTCGCTTGAAGCGAATACATTGCCTAGACGGCTTTATCCATTTCAGTATGTTTCATCGTTTGCTCTCCACGCTTTGAGTTATGTCTCTTGTTCGTGTGAGGCATGACCGAATGATAGAGACATGATGTGTAGATAGTTGAGCGAGTGTTAGGACCTCATCCGTTGGTTTGACTAAGCGTTTAGGATGTTTGCTTGTAGGTGTGAAGGAGACCAGTGTTATAATGTGAACAGGGTTTTGTGTGACCTGTATTCGATCCCATCTATTAGTCTGAATAGACGTTAAGATTTTGCCCGGGGATGTATAAAAGACCAACGATAAGACTAGTTGGGTTTGGTAACGCGCGTGAAAACTATGGACAAAAGCTATGTGAGAGACCTAGGTAATGTTGACTTTCATCATTGTGGCCAGCAATGACGAGTAGCGTGTTGCTTATGCTTTGTGTTTTTCTAAAATAACTAAGGCATAAGATGTCGAGAAAGAGATCTGATGTACAAGGAGAGTAAGGATATATTCCCATTCCCTCCCCCTTTTTTGTAGCAGGGGGCTAGCTGGACTCATCCGAAGATGAGCTGCCTACGTACCCTGTGAAGGAATCAAGCCGAGCCCGTAGTTCAAGTGTTGGATAGGTTTTTTTTTTGTTTTTTTTAATGATAGTACTTCTTCAGATGCCGAGCATTCCAATAACGGGGAATGACCCTTCCGTCCATAGCGACGAGCTTGTATATGCCGGGCTTCACGACCTCAGTGACGCGTTAGGGACCCTCCCAGTGAGCGCCAAGCTTGCCCGCGTTTGGTTCTGCGGTATTTTGAAATACTTAGCGCAAGACGAGGTCATTCTCCCGAAAGCTCCGAGGTCGAACGTGCGAGTTGTAGTATTGGGCAGCGTTCTGTTGATAGCCTTGCAAACGAATGAGTGCACGATCCCATTTCTCATCACGGAAGTCGAGCTGATCTAGTAACATGATGTTGTTGATGTTGTCGTCTTCAGGAGCATGTGGCCGACGAAGTCCAGGAACCTTCATCTCAGCTGGTATCACGCACTCAGACCCATAGACGAGGGAAAACTGGGTTTCGCCGGTTGGACGACGAGGGGTCGTTCTGTGTGACCATAAAATGCCATCCAACTCCTCGGCCCATCTCCCTTTTTCGCATCTAATCTCTTTTTTAGCCCGTCTACTATTGTTTTATTGATTGCCTCGGCTTGCCCATTACCTTGAGGGTAACGAGGGGTAGACTTGGTGAGCCGGATTTTCCACTTCTCGCAGAATCCCTCGAACTGAGCTGATATGAACTGTGAGCCGTTATTCGTGACGATCTCATACGGGATCCCATGTCTGCAGATGATGAATTTTCAGACAAAGTGTTCCACCTGGGTATCCTTAATATTGGCGTAAGACTCGGCCTCGACCCACTTTGAGAAGTAATCAGTAAGGACGAGGAGGAGTTTCTTGGTTTTGGAGTTGGGCATGGGACCGACGATATTCATAGACCATCGCATGACCGGATACGGCGAGGAGACCGAAGATAGTAACTCGGCTGGTTGATGTATCATCGGAGCATGTTTTTGACATTTCTCGCATTTTGACGCGTATTGTTCGCAATCGCGGAGCATGGTCGGCCTGTAAAAACCGTGAGTTTTAATCCGAAGGGCAAGACTACGGCCACCAGAATGATTTCCACAAGATCCGTCGTGTACCTCCTGCATAACTTGCCGAGCTGCGCTTCCTTCCACACAGCGAAGGAGTGGTCCGGATGATGTACTCCTGAAGCTTGGATATCCACGAGTTATCGCATCCGTAGGTGGAAGGGTTTCCCGCCGGGCTAATGTCCATTGGAGCAGGGCCGAGCTCGTCTGGGATCGGATTGACTGTCGCGACCTGGCCAGGGGCCTGGATGCTAGGACTCTCAATGAGCTCGACCGGGATTACTCGACGGAAGTCAGACACGGAAGCCGAGCCGAGTACAGCAAGGGTGTCGGCCGAGGAGTTTTAGGATCGCGGGATCCGAGTTAGCGTGAACTCTTCGAAGTCTGAAGCGAGTTATCGAACGACTTGTAAATATGCCTCCATTCGTTCTTCTCGGGTTGAGTAGTCTCCGTGGAACTGATTCACGGTGAGCTAGGAATCGCAAAAAGCATGAAGACGATGGACCTCCAAATCTTTGGCCAAGCGCAGCCCTGCTATAAGGGCTTCGTATTCAGATTCGTTGTTGGAGGCCTCAAACCCGAGTCTGAACGACTGCTCGATTACCTCCTCATTGGGAGCAGTGAGGGAGATTCCGACTCCGGATCCAAGTTTAGATGATGATCCGTCAGAATGTAGTGTCCAGGTCGGCCCTTCCTTTGTTGCCTGCTTTTCGATTACCGAGCTAAGGGTATCGGAGACTACCGAGTATGCATCTGTTGGTAGGTTGACCTCGGGATCCGGAGGTTCATCCTCGTCGACCTCATCAGCGAAATCGGACAGAACAAAGTCTGCGAGGACTTGTGCTTTAGCTCCGATACGTGGTCGGTACTCGATGTCGTATTCGCTGAGCTCAATGGCCCATTTAGTCAGGCGTCCAGACTGACTAGGACTGTGAAGGATGGCCCATAGGGGATAGGTGGTAAGGAGAATGATCGTATGAGATTAGAAATACGGGCGTAACTTCCGAGCTGACACGACGACCGCTAGTGCCATTTTTTCCACCAACGGGTAGCGGGTCTGGGCACCCGTCAGCGACTGACTAATATAGAAAACTGCTCGTTGTGTGCTACCCTCTTCTCTGATCAGAACGCTGCTTACTGTCAACGGTAATACTGCGATGTACAAGAACAGTGGCTCTCCGTCGACTGGCTTGGAGAGGATTTGCAGAGTTTTCAAGTATTGTTTTGGCTGCTGAAAAGCAACCTCGCACTGGTCAGTCCAGACGATTTTCTTAGTGTTACGAAGAGTTTTATAGAAAGGAAGACACTTATCTGTCGAGCGAGAGATGAAGCGGTTTAGGGCTGCTACTCTTCATGTAAGGCGCTGGATGTGTTTTGCCTTTTATCGGGGACTGCATGGATTCAATAGATGTGATCTGTTTNAAGGCGCTGGATGTGTTTTGCCTTTTATCGGGGACTGCATGGATTCAATAGATGTGATCTGTTTGGGATTAGCTTCGA
>OVAP01003038.1:0-14054 GCA_900406295.1 Aurinia saxatilis
TGTTTTTTTATCAAATGATTGAAGGACAAGGTGGTTATTAATAAAATATCACTTGGCCTAAACTTTCACTTGACAAAATAGTAGTTTTACCTAAAATATGTGTTATTCTAGTTTTTTNTTGGCCTAAACTTTCACTTGACAAAATAGTAGTTTTACCTAAAATATGTGTTATTCTAGTTTTTTTCCCAAATTATTATGATGTTTTAAGTGTAATGTAGCATGATAAAAAAATTGATAAGTAAACAACTTTGTGGAACCTTGCTCAAATACCGGCTCCTTCGAGTGGATTTTCCTCCCCCTCGATGTTCTTAAATATGTTTCAGCTCTTGTGTTGCCGCAACTTCTTCGCAGTCCCTCTGGATAAACGCAAGGCAATACCTTGAATAATGTGGCACTTGTGGAAGACGAGAAACGTTTTTATCTTTGAACAAAGGAGATTAGATACACACAATATTCTGGCCAAAGCCATAGAAGAAGCTGAATTATGGTTTCGACAACACCAAGAAGAGCCAATTGACCAAGATAATCAAAATTATCTCTGCAATGGGTGATACATCGTGGAAAAAAACAAACAGCTCCATTCGTCAAATGCAACGTAGAGATTTCTCTCATGTTCCTACACAATTAGAAGTTGAACTTTGGAGCCTTGTTTGGGTGGTGGATAGTATGCATGATATGAGGTACCAGCAACTTACTTTCGAGGTCTGCTCAGGGGAGTTGATTATAGTCTAGGCCCAACCACAAGACTTCCTCGCTATGCTCATCTCATTTCACAGACTCAAACGAGACTTACTCACAAGCTGACAGCTCAAGTTAGTGGACCAGAAGGCTAACCAGATAGCCCAAAACATTGCAACTAGTGTCACTACAAAATACATATACCAAATCATATATCTCCCAAGGTGGCCCACGTTGGTTATTAGCTCCTTTGATCGATGAAGCTTAACAATGATCTGCAACACTTTCACTAATGATGTATCCTTATAATGCGTCTCTTGATGCATCTGTCTCCTTATGGGTTACAATTTTTTTTTTTCTATATTTCCTCTGCACTTTTATTTGTTTCTGTTTCAAACTTGAGCTCTTGTATTCTGTTTTCTTCCTTTATTGAAACCCAACGTTATAAAAAAACAACAACTTCGAGGCTATTTCTGGTTGTTTAGAACGACCAGTAACTTCTCTGCACTTAGAATTTAAGACCGCCGCCCAGCTTGGTTAGTGTATATATAAATTTGGAGGATGGGGGTTGCTTTTGTTTTGTTTTCAAAGGTTGAACTGCGTGTGCTCCCAGAACAAAAGAAATATAGGTTGTGGTAATTTCTTTTAATTACGATAGTTGTGCAAAATTTGACTCTATCTATTTTATAAAGAGAAGTTGATTCTCTTTTATTTTGACTGATTTCCACTTGCTTGAATCACAGTGATCTTGTTACTAATTTATTTTCCTCATATGGATATTTCAGTTAACTTTTTTTTTTTTTAAAGAACAAAGTTTGAGAATGACAAAGCTTAAAGAAAACAGAGCACACTCATAAAAACAGAACATCTAGAAAATAAACTAAGCTTTCAACAAGCTAAATGGTGACAGTCGGCAGCATATATCCCAGTGCCACAAGAACAATTTGCCATATGGCCAGGAAACAATTGCGAAACTCCAAGAACAAGTGGAAAAAATCCAAGCGGATGATTCAAAGTCTCAAGAGGAGTTAACGGAGACAAATAGGAAATTACATGAAGCATACAAGAAAGAAGAACTTTTGTTGAAACAAAATATAGGAATTTGTGGCTTAAGAAAGGGACCAGAATACAAAATTTTCATGCACAAACTAAACAACGATATGTCAGGATCGTATTGTGACCCTAACTAATTCATATGGTCAATGGGTCAAATCTGACAAAAGCATAGAAGGAATTGCTCCAAATTATTTCAAGGAGTTATTTTCAACATCGAGTCCTTCCAATATAGAGGAGGTCTTATATCAGTTTCCTTCTATAATTCCGAGAATGTGAATCAATCCTTGACAGCACCAGCCTCGAAGGTGGAAATTCGGAAGGCTCTATTGAAATTGCGTTCGGAAAAATCACCTCGACCTTACGGTATAACAACCTTATTTTTTTGTATGTCATGGCCGGTTGTCAACATGGAGCTAATAGCGTTGGTTAATAAATTTCTTCTTTTTGGAAAGTTTGATAAACAGCTGAATCTGACAAACATTTGTCTAATCCCTAAAGAAATGAGACCAGATAAAATGACGGAATTTAGACCCATAAGTTTATGTAATGTGAGATATAAACTTGTGTGTTAGGTGTTATTTGAGCGGCTCAAGAAGATACTTCTACACATAATTTTGGAAACTCAGTATGCCTTTGTGGCTGGTAGACTGATCTCATATAATATTTTCAATGCTCAAGATATGTTCCACGAGCTCCGAAAAAAATCGCTCTTGTAATGATAAGTTTATTGCCATTAAAAATGATATGAGCAGCGGTTATGATCGTGTTGAATGGAATTTTATTGAATTAATACGGAAGAAGCTTGGTTTCTCCGAACAATGGATTCAATGCATAATGTGGTGCATAAACTCGGTGTAATACAAGGTGTTAATTAAGGGCAGGCCCAAGGGCTCATTTCGCCACAACGAAGGCGCATGCAAGGTGATCCACTATCTCCATACTTATTCATTCTTTGCACGGAAGCATTGACCGCAAATATTTGGAAAGTTGAACATACCCAACAACTAATGGTATTAAGATTGCCACTCGGTCAGCTTTCCAAAGATGAATGTTGTGTGGTCTTGGATTCTAAGTCGATACGGTAAAGCGTCTAGGCAACCGATATATCTGACAAAGTCTTCATAAGATGGAGGCAATTCTCCGTACCGACTTGCAAAAAGTTCTTGGTATTATGAATATTGGTGGCATGGGTTCCTATCTAGGAGTTCCCAAGAGTCTGGGAGGTCCAAATGTAAGATTTTTTCCTATTTACAAGAGTGTATTAAAAAACGAGTAAGTGGATGGTCTTCAAAAAATTTATAAGGAAGTGTTGATCAAATATCTAGCTACGGTGACACCTACTCATGTTATGTCATGCTTCCAGATCCCGAAATCAGTTCTCTCCAAATTAAACAGTGCAATTGCACAATTTTGGTGGACATCCAATGGACATTCACAGGGAATACATTGGATTGCTTGGCGGACGATGTATCAGAAAATCCTGGATGACGGGCTGGGATTTAGAATATTGGAAGATTTCAAAACCGCTCTGCTCGGGAAACAACTTTGGCTTCTCATTAATGCTCCCCAATCATTATTTCCAAGGGTTTTCAAAGGCCGATATTTTCGAAACAATTACCCTTTGGACCCAATAAGGCCAATTTTACATTTATGGTTGGAGAAGTATTAATTATGGTACGTCACTAATAAGTCGCAGTACAATTATGAGAGTTGGTACCGGCTCTTCAATATCTGTTTGGACATATCCTTGGATACCGGAGGAACGCCCAAGACCAGTTTATGGCATGGGGCGGGATATCCATACATCACTCATGGCCGATCAGCTTATTTATCGCACCACTTTGGTAGGGAATGTTCCTTTTTTTGAATCAACCTTTTTATTCTATCGGATGTAACCGTTATATGTGGAATCCCAATTAATCGAATATAAGGGCCTCATACTAAGTGGAAACTAAAATTGAGAATGGTCTACCACTTGTGACCTTGTATGTGATAAGGACTACATCTCTGATTTTTATCGGAATGTTATATCCTATTTACACTGGTAGCTGTGGAGGTGTTATGGCTATAAGTCTAGTGATTCGACACACCGAACTCACTTCGGTAGTGGTCTACCACATGTGACTGTGCCAAATTCTGATTTATCAAATTGTCATGAGAAACATAAGTTTCTGTTAAAACCTCCATTAGCTTCATAAAACATCATACTTAAAAGAAGTTCAATGGAAAGATAAAATAAAATAGATATCCTCATCATGGGATTATATATGGGGATCAAAAGGCTTACGCATGTCAGCAATGCTAATGAACATCGTACCATAGTTGATCGAGCAAAGACAATAAAAAGCTCCAGAAAATCTAACTAAGTTGGGAACAATCGAATGGGATAGTGGCATCACGCTACTCCCACCATCAATATCTATTTTAATATATATATATACATGCTAAGAAGCAAAGCTACGCATTTGGAGAAGTTCAAAGCATAAAAGGTGGAAATTCGACACCAATTTGAAAAATCCATACAATGGATATATGTGATAAATGAGGCGAGTTTATTGAACATGAAATGCCTTTTTCAAGAAAAACAACATTATTCATTAAAAAAAAAAAAAAGGAACTCCCTCTTCTTTAAACATTGGAATTGTGGTACAAAAATTCCGAACTCTTACAGAGATGATGAATACAAGGATTCATGATTTTGAGTTATCCCTTTAAATGTGGGGAAAAAGCGTTTCTTACCACATAAAGTCATTGTCAGAATGGCATATGAACTTTTGCAAAGGTAAAGTACATTCCTACAAATACCTAAAAGTGTTGGGGTGCCTCGCAAAATTTGCAGTGCCACCTCAAAAAGAGATTGCAAGCAGACACAAAATGGCACATTGTATGTACGCATAAAAATTGTGCTTATCGGTTTCTGATTTATAATCAGATTTACCAGATATCCATGTAAGTACAATAATGAAATCAAAGAATGTAAATCTTTTGATAAAAAAGAACACTCGTCTTTTTCTTAGGGTGTGCACAGTAACTTTCCCTTCAGCCATGTCTAAATTAGACAAGCCTTCGAGGAAAGCGAATAAATAAATAAAAACCTCATTAGTGAGATCAAATCCATTTTGAAAAAACATATATGAGAATAATCGATTTATCACAAGGGCTTCTCGTCCTTAGGTGTAGATGGTTTTTTAGTCAGAAAACTATGTCTTTGTCAAATAGACACAAAGTCGAGAGACTTGTGAAGTCTCTGTTTAGGCTTACAAAAGCTCTAAAAACAGTAACATGAGATACTCGATAATGTTTAAAAGGTTTTTACCATCAATGAATGTGACACATTTATATAAATTAAAAGTACTATCTACGGATACATTTTCCTCAATTTGTATGTAAATCACATTCTTTGAAAAAACAAAGACATGACCGAACAAATTAATATTGTTTGAACTCTATTTGATATGATCATGGGTAGGCAACAACTTGAACCTAAGCAAGGATCGGAGCTAAATGGACTAGGAGCAAAACATGAAGCAAAAGGATCAAGGAATGAAGCTAATGAGCAACAAAAGGGTCCGGATATAGCCATTGGCTCTATGATACATTTGGTTAAAGGCAACTCAAGCATGAGAGCTAGTCTAGCCACGTTGGTTAAGACTTAGCTAGCTCGAGGTTGGCAACAAGAGGTGTGGCTCATTGCGTTATTTTCCTTATTTCAGTTTTTATCCCATTGGGTTTTACTAGATAAGATTTTTAATGAGGCATTGTGGTCACACAATCTATCAATAATCCTTATTGTTAACATGGCTAATATGTTGAGTCAAAACTTTCATTGAAAGTTTGGTTCAAACTTACACTAAGTGTTACTTAATTGTCGTTTTTTAAGTTTTGTGTGTTTTCAAGGTTCTCACTTGTATTCACGAGGCCTTTCTTCTCCTATTTAATCTATGTTCTTCTATGAATAAAATCATCAAAAATTTTATCTAAGCTCTTCTCTAAATCGTTTGATCATACAAGGTGTGTAATATCCTTGTCCTCCAGAACTTGGTTTGTGCGTAATATCATCCAAGTTCCAGAGATTAAAAGATCAAGAGTTTTCCGCGACTCTTGATAGTTTCACATTGATTCCCTTTCGTTCCGTGTTACCGAAGTTATTCATCCTCTGCTCCAGCAAGCCATCACCATCACAACTCACATTTTTAATCTTTAAAACCAATCCACTCGAAGAGATTAATTGGGACAATCTCTTGATTCGTTCAAGAGTGTATCACTACTCAAGTAATCTTAAACGATTATATCTCATTGAACAACCTAGGATCCATTTATTAAAGGTGTCTCACGTGATCAAATTGTAAACTCATCAAAAGGACTGTGTTTCATGAAGCCTATAACTTACGCGGTGGTTTCAAGGGGGAAACAAAATCAAACTGGTTTTGCTAAATGCACTATGAGACTGTAGTCTCTTACCCAGTTTCCATATGATATATAGTGCTTCCTATATAAAAGGGATAAGTGGTTCTTTTAATGATATTATGCATAGCTCTGATATGTTTGTTAAGTATACAAGAAACTTCATAAAACAAAGATTATTGAACTATCACCTAGTTAGTGTGAAATGAGGTCGTTTCTAGGAGAATGAATAAAAGGTTATATAATATAAATCCACTCATGTTAAAAAGACATTGCATGTTCAAGGCCACAATGAATACAATAGGGAACCTAGTTCTGTGAGAGAATGAAGTTGTGTTTTAGTTGGTATCTCAGTTTACATACAAGCCCGGTGGTTCAAGACATCATGTTCACCTTCTGGTCAAGTAAAACCGATAGCTATTAACAACGACCGGTTCAAAGCTGAAAAAGCTACCTGCTCATATAAAGTGGATGTTTTGCTCAAAAGTCGGATTTTATCAAGTCATGTGTCTAGAGTCATTACTATTCATTTGGGGATCGTTGGAACTCGTTTTTGATCAAATGGTTTACAACCATTTTCCGGTAAGATGTTTGGTGGAGACGTTCATCGAAATGACTGGATTTTAGACACGATAAAATCGTCGACGTAAACACCATACAGTAGTGTATTCATTTGTCAAATTTGAAGTTGACTTTAATGAGAAATAAAGCTTCAAAGTGGATAACACAAAAATCTTATAAAGCTTCTAAACTCTGACTACGTGTAAAAACTAGCAAATATACCAAATTGGAATTTTGGATTTAAAAATCGTCAAATGTATAAAGTGGAGAACTCTTTACAAGGTTCAAAAACCTTGGATACACTTCGGGTATTGGAGAAAGAAGATATTGAACCAACCTTTGGTTTTGGGCTTCGGAACTTGGCTAATGGGCCAATGGATCAAAAGATCATTCCTTGAGACTAAATTCTTGTCATTTATGTTGATTAACTTTAGTCAACAAAAGAATCTTCTTGCATTGAATTTTGTAACAACAAATCTAAGTGATTAAGTTTGTAACATAAAAATTCGTTACAATGGCAACTGATGCTCCATCACTCCATTTTAATATTTCACTTTAATATTTGGTCTTTGATTATCGCTATATAAATAGCCTTCCTCCCCTCTACAGAATCATAAGATTAGATCATGAAAATGATAAACATGATCATCACAACAACAGTAAAATTCTCTCACAATTTATTTTATTTTATTTTTGTGTTTGGGAGTATAACACAAAATTTAGCATTCGCTTGATTATGTTATTGAGTTATGTAAAGCGAAATCAATTGCATTTGTATCATGGGATTCGGAATTCCACACAAACATCATAGTAGAGAGCATTTTCAGAATTAAGGATTAAGATCATATCTTGCCTCTGCACATGTGTTCTTCTTCCTGATTCTTGTATCGGTATCTTTATATTATTGTTTATGTATTTCACTTTTACAAATATCATTTTGCCTATACTGTAGTAAATTAAGTTCCTACAATTCAGACACAAGGTTTGTGAGAATTACAGGTTGGATGAAGTCAGGTATGACGTTGAACTGAGTTACATGTTTCCTAAGAAGACTTTATTTAAATTTCCAGTGGATACTCCTCTCTTAACCGTTCGAAATAAACGACAATTCCAAGTTTTTTTTATATCAATTAGTATATGCTATGCTTCGTCTATGTGTGTGATGGGGATTTAGTTTTCGCCCAAAATAGGTCCTGCAAGTGCACATGTCTCGCAGTAGTACTTAAAGATCGTATCCATAGGGAGCAGAGTGAATACAGTAGCAAGTCCAAGTTTACTCGAGCTAAGTAGCAAATAAGAGATGGTTTTGGTTTTGGTCGATCGACAGTGTGAACTGGAATTTTGGAATTTCTTTCTTTGTGGCCAAATAGAATGTCTCTTTATTGACGAAGGTCAAACAGACTCTCTTTTCCACCATATCAATTTGAGCTCCTGTCGAGTACAAGAATGGTCTTCCTAATATTATAAGGGATGTTGACCTGTGATCCGTATTCACGACCAGAAAGTCACTGTGTATGAAGAATCCTTCAACGTTAACCATGACGACCTTAGTGACCCCTAGGGCATTCCCAAATGAACCATCGGCAAGCATGATGGGTCTAGCTAGCTCATCATATTTAAGAATGCCGACTGATCACGCATCCTTTCTTGATATCATGCTCAAGCAAGGTCCTATTTCACAACACAGTGTTTAAAAGCCTCTTATGGTTAATCGAGATTGTAAATGTGTACCTCCCCTGTTATTTCCTTGGTAGAGCTGGCGTGAGGTTGGGTTGGTTTCGCACATGATATTGTAGACGAGTGCTTTCACTTGGTGTAGAGGCCATTGTTTTAGGTACTTGTGAAGCGGTCGCATTGTCATGCCTTCATCGAATTAAATGTGCCGAGGGATGTTTCTAACTTCTTTAATAACGTACTCAATCTCGTCCTCGTTGAGTTCTCCAACTTCAGCTGTTGTTGGTTCTCGTGCTGGTACGGGCGGGTCTCCCTCCATTTATTCTTCCTCTGGCATCCTGTCGAGCATGTTAATGTAGAGATTTCCCTGGTCTGTTGATTGATCAGTGGTATTATCAGTCGCCGATCGGTAGTTCGCGTCTGGAAACTCTTCGATGTGTAGCACGGTCAGTGGGGCTTCCTCGTTGTCTTCTTCAGCATCATAGGCCTTTCCAAGTCTGAGACCAATCAACTTAATGGCCTTTAAGAGAGGTTTGATGCTTCCATCGATCGAATACGCCAGACAGTCCATCGAGTGATTCATCTTGTCATATTACGCCTTTGCTTTCTCCTTTGATAGCCCTGACTGGTTCTCAACCTTTGACAGTCGGTCTTGGATTTGCCTGAGCTCTCATCAGGCCCTCCATTGTTTCGTTGACCCATGAGTTGGTACCTGAAACAAATGAAGTAAGAATGTAAAAGTGCAAAATGAAAAAATAAAAGATAAAATTACTAAAAATTAAATAAGGAAAAAGCTTAGTCTGGAGTTTGCTCGTTATGCTAGTGGTCAGCCATTGCTCCCCGGCAACGGCGCCAGAAAACTTGATGGGGATTTAGTTTTCGCCCAAAATAGGTCCTGCAAGCGCACATGTCTCGCAGTAGTACTTAGGGTTCGTATCCACAGGGAGCAGAGTGCACGCAGTAGCACTTCCAAGTTTACTCGAGCTAAGCAACAAATAAGAGATGGTTTTGGTTTTGGACGATCGATGAAGCGCCTTTCGGTCGATTGCTGATAATGCATTCGATCGATTAACGCCTGCAAATGGTAAAACAAATAAAAACGTAAGTAAATTCAGATATTAAAAGCTTTGGGAAGTTAGACAATGCATCTTGGGATCACGATTTGAATTATTAAGGGTAGTGACTAGTGTAAATATCCTAATTAAAGCTATATAGTTGAAATTACTATTAACTGACTATCCTTATAGTCAGGCTTAGCCAGTCTAGTTCAATTGGTATCTGAGTTAACTCTAACATATATCTTTTCAGAAAGAGAACATATGGGCTAATCAACCAAGTAATGTAGGCATTAAGTTCAAGAAATAAAATTCTACTAAACTATAAATAGTAAAGCTTTCACTATCAAGTTCTGGATCTCTTACTCTAAGTGGTGTATTAGTAGCAGGTTTATCCTATGATTGAATTAAGATCTGCTATGGAAGTAAGCTTATTAACTAATCATTACACAACCCTATTTCTTATATACCAAACCATGATTCCTCCTAGCAAAGCCCTATTCCTAACTAAGAGACTACTTAATCATGCTAAAGATAAACATAATGACAATGAAAATTGCTATTATATAAACCAAGAGGGTTCAAAATAGCTTCTCTGGAGTGTAGAGATTATAAACTTCGTCCTTGAAAGTAATGATCAAAGCAACATAAAAGAGAAGAACGATGACAAGAAACAGTAAACTTTTTAGCCTGGACGCCTGGAAGCTTTGTAAGTGGTGATGTTTTTCTCTCGCTTCAGTAGTTTGAATTTATAGGAGAGAGGGTCGAGTAGTTGGCTGAGATAAATCATGAAGAGGATTTGTATAGGAATCCAAATATATGTGTATATCCGGCTCTGGCCGACCAATCACCATTATTATATTCGATCGACTGATATCTGAAACGCGTCTTCTGAAGATTCAGCATCTTCTGTGATTATCTCCAACAGTCCTTATCTGAATTTTTTTCTCAAAATTTCCTTGAATTAATGAGCTCTGATCGATCGGTGGGTCTCTCCTCTGGTCGATTAGGCCTTCATCTTGTATGGACTTTTGGATACATCTTCAATGATTTGGGCTTAACTTCTTATTCCTGAGGGTAGACCTGTCAATATGGGTTAAAACTCGTGGGTCGGACCCAACCCATCCCACTGTGGGACGAGTTTGGGTTCAATAATGTCAAAAAAAAAACGTGGGTCTCATGGGTTAACCCATTTTGGACTGCGGGTTTAGTAGGCAACCCCATAGTGGGACGGTGGGGTAATGGGTAATCCGCTAAATTTTTATTAACATTATATATTTATATTATACTAATATGTTTACATATACAAATCTTAAAAGGCTACAAAAATTTTAGGGTTAGCGTAACCCTAGGGATTACTTAACATATAAAAGACCTGTCATAGTATTCTTAATTCTTTATTGTCATTCAGAGAGAAAAAAAAACCTTGTCAGAAAACAAAGATTTTATTCAAAATTCATGTCTAGAAATGTATATAGAAGAGGCATCACTGGACCCGAAGATTTTTGGAAGTTTGGATATTTTCAAGTATTGTAAAGTCAATCATGAACGTTTCGGATAATATGCTTATATGGCTAGTCACCTTCTTAGTATTTGTATTACGACTGTAGCTTATGAGTCGTCTTTCGGTATTGGAGCTCGAGTTTTGAATAAATATATAAGATGTCTTCTTCCAAAGAATGTTCAGACATTAATACCGTTTCGAGGATTTGAAGCCTCTGAAAATGGTATGTATATATACTTTTCATGATATTTGAAAAATGAAAATAATAAATATATAGTATCTTATGCTAATTCTTGTGGTATATGTAGAAGAGGATGGTGGACTTGAAAAAAGAAATTACAACACTTTCTTCTTCTCGACCAACTACGAATTCGTGAAAAAAGATGGCCATGACGTAAAAAGCAGAAGAAGATAGTCTTTCAAATTTATGAACTCGTTTTTTTATTTTACATCTCTCATTGGTTTCAGTTTTAGTTTAAAATTATATGATATATAATTTATTATTACTATGTTTTTGTTTATTTATTTGAACTTCAAGTTGTGTTTTTCTCTATGAAAACATTATTCATGCTGAATTTTTTTATTTTTTAAGAAAATTTAAAACCCGCGGGCTTCCCGTAAAGTCCGCTAAATATAACGGGACGGGTTTGGGTCTAACAATAGTGAACCACGGGTTTAATGGGCCAACCCATTATGGGCCGAAAAGGGAGCACATGATGGGACGGGTCAAATGGGTTGGGTTAACCCCTATGACAGCTCTACTTGAGGGCGAATGACTCGATTTCAAGCTCATGTGACGGCTAACTCACGTGGCTTGGTTGTCTTACCTCCTCACTTCAATCCAAAAAAACATCTCCTTCATGTGGGTCGGGACTTCTGATGTTGATGTGTTGGACTTGATACAAAATGCCCATTTGTGACCTAGAATGCATTATTTTCACAAAAACACTTTGCAAACAGAGAAATGTGAATTTCAGTGGTTTATGTTTTAAATCAAATACTTTCTTCATAAAAAGCACAAAAAATCATATCAAAAAGAGGTAAAATATCAGCCCTATCAGTGTGGAATTTACCAAGAAAGATAAAGGTAATGACAATCTGACGCGTTTACGCAAAGAAGGGGATCATGACCACATGTAGATGATGAAGAAGATGATGGTAATGAAAGCGAAGATATCACTGAAGATATTGAGGCAGAGGACGGTATGTTTGATTGTTGCGACAATTCTGACAGAGCCACATCAGGTGATGCGGATTTCAGATAGTACGATACACTTTTTGAGTAAAAAGAAGAGAAGCCGAGAGTCAATATGAAGAAAACATCGCCAAGAAGGCTCCGAAAAGTGTCCAACAAAGGCTGGATTGGTGACAAGGTTAAGAATTTTTACAGTGGTACCATCAATTTGATTATAAAGTAAAGTTATCAAAACCTCATGGGTTTAGTGATAAGTGTTGGGTGGAAGGTTGGTCATGGAGAATTAGAGCTACAACTATGGAAGGTTCTTCTGATTTTCATGTTCGTGAGGTGATTTTTGCATCATACATGTTCAGTCACCGAGCGTCCATGCCTTACAAGACAAGCTAATAAAGACATATTTGCCATTTTATACAAGGTCTTGGTTATCATCGACTCAAAAGCCGTGCCAAATCATGTAGGAGATGAAACAATACAATAAACTTATCTAACCGTTACGGCAGTTTTGTAACGACTTTTTCCTTACAAGACAAGGCAGTTTTGTAACGACTTTTGTTTTATCGAACCGTTACAGCAATTTTCTTCTGATTTCATGTTTGTAAGGTGGTTTTTGCATCATACATGTGCAATCACTGAGCGTCCATGCCTTTACAAGACAAGCTAATAAAGATGTATTGCCCTTCTATACAAGGTCCTCAGTATCATCGACTCAAAAATCGTGTCAAATCATGTAGGAGATGTAACAGTACGATAGACTTATCTAACCGTTACGACAGTTTTGTTCTCTTTGATTTTAACAACCGTTTTATTACAAATTTACATAATATTTGACAACCAATTTTTCGCAACAACACGAGATACTTATATAACAACAGTATTTTTCGTGTATAAAATTTACATAATATTTGTGACAGATATTTTGTAATAATATTTGACTGCATTACCATGCACTTTTGTTTGGATTGGAAAGCTCGTCGAACCCTTATAAAGGCAAGAGATTTGGTTAGGGTTACTGCAGAGAATGGGTATGAAGAATTACATGCTTATCTTGAGATGATAAGGAGAGCATGTGGGGGTCGGATTCCACCCCCGAAGATTGATAGCGTAAAACAGTCAACGGCTATGACCCAGGACTCGGAAATCGGTTCCAATCATCGAGCATCTTAACGCTCAATGGGCTACCTTCGATCATCAATCGTCACGCAATGCGTATTCATCAGCTTAGACGTTCAAGTTACGACCATCATGGGTCTTGGAACACGATCTAATCATCGAGCATCTTAACGCTCCATGGGCTACCTTCATCTTCACGTATGACTCGCGGGCCACAGCCCATCCTTTGGCCCGCGGATCAGTTTTGCAACTTGTCCGCGGACCGACCTCCTCCGATGAATTATCAAGCTCTTTCCGACTACCTTCGTATACTTGGGCCCCGACTACAACCTTGCCAAAGATCATGCTAGCCAAGTCCAACGTGGGTCATTACGGACCATCGATGGTCAATCGGACATGACATGGCCCGCACATGAATGCATCGATCAATCCACGACAAGCAGTATCCATGCGTCAAGATCGGAGAAGTCACGAGCCACGACTTCTCCGATTCATCAACGGGCTGCACTCCTCTTGTGGCTCCCGGACCCACGACTTCTCCGATTGACCCGCGGGCTGCACTCCTCTTGTGGCTCCCGGACCACATAACTTGATGTGGCTCACGGGCCATGGTCTCTCCATTGAACTCAAGCCACAATCATTCGATCCTTCCGAAGATCTTTCTGATTCATCGACGATCATTCCGATTCCTCTAGACGTCCGTCGATGATCCTTCCGATCATGTTCCGTAGAAGAAACCCCTTAGTATGACCGCGGGCCACGACAAGAAGGAGACTCGTGGGCCACACGAGTAGAATGTGGCTCCCGGGCCCCC
>OVAP01003039.1:0-17648 GCA_900406295.1 Aurinia saxatilis
CCGATCATGTCTCTTCTCGCGACATGTGTCCAGCAGCTTGGCATGAATGAGATGGGTGCTTGTTGCCTTCTGGATAACTTAACAATGAAGATATTAAGCACCTCAAGCACTTGATGCAACTCCAGAACGAAACTTNCTTGATCAAATATTAGGTGTAATAAATTGATCAAGCTTCTCATTCACTTTCCCGAGTCGTAACCCAATTCCCGGTTCATGATCACCTCGATATCGATATTCGTGAGAGGGTCATTACAGACGGTCTCTAGCCATGGTATTGCTAACCTAATCCTTGCAGGAATCACATGATTACCTTGAAGATCGAAGATGTAAATCATATTACTCTCTAACGACGAGGAGTAATCTAGAGTTGGAGATGGAATTTGCGCTAATGCTAGCAAGTGTTTCGCCGTAGGACATTCAAACAGAACATGAGAGATAATCTCATCACTTTGCTTACATAATTGACACATCGGACTAGGATTTAGACCACGTACACGCAATTGTGAAGCCACTACCAATTATTTTGGTTTAGGCTTCTTAGAATCGAATTATTTTGGTTTGGTTTATTCCCCTTTTTTTTATCGAATTATTTGTTTGTTTTGGGTGTTTAGGCTTTTTAGAATCAAATTATTTTGGGTTGGTTTATTCCCCGTTCTTTTGGTTTGTCTTCAAAAACTAGTTTAGTTCGCCGACATGTATCTCCGACCACCTCCGCTAGTGTGGCCGACACTGTTGTAATATTCTTGTTTGATATAATATAGTGTTAAAAAGGGTACTTTAGAAAAGAAAACATGCCCGACTCATCGCCAAAGCAACCCGTTAGGCGACATTGTATAAACCTAATTAATTAATAGCTTTAACAAAAAGAAAATTGAAAAGAATTTGATATACGTACGTTCGTGGAATGTAGGCACGATACAAGACTAAACATTCGATGATAGGGAACGTGAGATAAAGCCATAAAGGTCAATCAGCTTTGAACCCAAAAAAAAAGGTCAATCAGAAAAAGTAAGTGATCCACTGCATCAAATGGTTTATGCGCACGTGGCAAACTGTGGGAAGATTGCTGCGCTATTAAGTAAACCATTTAGGCAAACGACAAAAGTCATAAAGCCACTACGGCACTACTTGTGACCTTTCCAGTCTTGAATACACTCCTATATAAACCCCTAACCGATCCCACCTCTACTGTTCCTCTCCATGCTAATTAAGCAACATCCTCTTATATTATAAACGGCTAATATTATTTGATCAAATCTTCAAAAAGGAAAAATGAAGAAAGTTACGGCATTGATGAAATATATCATTGCGTTGTTGAGCTCTACGGCAAAGGCTAAATCTATGGCCATAAAGAACAGAACAAGCTCCTTCAAAACACGACTCCTCATGTTGTCCCTCGCGAAACACAAGAAGCTTGGATTTCGTTCCCTGTCCAACAAGATTCACAACCTTCTTGGCCATGCTGATCAAGACCAAGACTATGATCACACCCACGACCAAGACAACACGAAGGCTATAATCCTCTACAACAGTGCATCATCCACACTTGAGGATGAGAACGACAAGTACCCAGATCTGACACACTCCTTGTTCGAAGGAGAGGAGGACTTCGGAGACTTAGAGGAGGGCCAAGGCGGGTCTGTGATTGATTTGGTGAGGAACTCTAAGGAAGACGAAGGAGAAAATTTTAAGCTAGAAGATGAGATCGATCACGTCGCAGATCTTTTCATTTCCAGGTTTCATAAGCAAATGAAGCTTCAAAAATTATTGTCCTTCAAGAGGTACCAAGAAATGCTAGCCCGAGGTACCTAACTCCATATATGAACAATAGATTTATACTATTATCTATGCTAACGTTCATATTTTGTGTTGTGGATCATAATTAATTAAGTCCTTCGAGTCCTTTCTTGGGTGGAAAGAAGGATCTGTTTTGTAGTGTTTATTTATTTTCCCACTCGTGAGATCATGATGTATTGGGCGTTCTGTTTTAAAATTTCATCTATATCGCTCATTCAATTTCTTCCCTATATTTTGGTCATCTACGTACTCAAACTCAACTGTCAAAGTTCCTGATCAGTTCCATCTGTTAGTTTATCAAGTGTGCCTCGGTTACTTTGAACTCACATTCCTTCTTAGATAATTCAGATACTTATTCATTGAAAATCTTTTTATATCCTGAAACATATACCCGATGTTAAATCTAAATTTCTTTAGGTTAGTTTACATTTTCGATACTTCGAGTACCCATTCAGTTTTGGTTCGATACGGGTTTGGTTTTGATTCTTTGGGTTTAGAAGTTTAGAATCTATTCAGGTATTTCAGAAAATCGGGTCGGTTCGGTTCAGGTAATTAATATGATATTTTTTATTTTTTAAGGTAATTAAAAAATCAATATTAATTAAAATCATCAATAACTTTTAAATGACATTTGTGAAAATTATTGTAGAAATCCGTCACTTTGACAAAATAAATAAATAAATCTAGGAGCAATCGTATTGTTAAAAATAATGGGGGTATATGTTCATTTGTATGGTAACTAAATGAATATTAGTACAATTTTCTAAAATAATTTTACATTCAATGACTATTACACGCTCTCGTAAACATTCAGAATTATTTCACAAATCCACTCATTTTTAATCGCTATACCAGTCGTATAAATTGCTTGATAAAACTCAAAACTAAAACCATCAGTATTAGCAAACTCTTGTATCTGCAACCACCGGTATTAACGAACTCTCACATATACAACCACCGGAATTAACAAACTATCACATCCACAACCTCACCTACAACGCTTAAATCAGTCTAATATGATATGTCATATCTTCACAATGAATTCTCTAAATCCAACCTCAGGGCCTTGAACTCCTTTTATGATACATAATCATATATGAACTTTTTTTTTTAGTAAAAAGAACTCCCTAGCTGTCAAAAATTTATAAATATGCTAATTATTTTACAAAATGTGCTTAGAGCATCTCCAACCCTTTGCACTATTTTAAGCAATAGTGTTGCACTAAAATAGTTTAAAGTTTTCCTCCAATCCATGCACTATTTCTTACACCAAAAATAAATAATGTAAGTATATTTTCTTTGAATACAATTGTTATTTTTCTAATGTTACCCATTCTTATCAATTATACCCACTTATTTTTTTTTTAATAAGTTTATCCACTAATAGTTTAATACTAAGGTTTACCTAATTGATTGATGTGCATTATTAATTTAAATAATAAGAAAATACAAGTCTAATATCTTGGTAATAATTAAGTTTGATTTTTTTTATCAGACTTTTAAAATTACAAATAATATAAAAAATATCTTGATAATAATCGATTGATATAGATTTTCATCTTTCGTTTTTTTCTTTTCTGTTTTTATGTAAATTGGTACCTTTTATTTTTTCAAATTTTATTATTGGTTTATGTCATTACATCTTCTATTATATAAATGTTATTTGCATTTTAGTTTTTAATTACCAATGAAAAATTTATTTATATAAATTTGAAATAGTGAGGATGTAAGAAATGTCAATATTCTCTTAATTAATCATTTTTAATAAATACTAGGATTCTACCCGTGTTGTGAACATCATGGTATATGTTTGCTAATTTTCCTTTTTTCTTACTTATGCTAGTTGCTATCATTTTTATACTAAATAAAAAATGGTTATGACATTATATATGGAATCAAGGTTATGAATCCCGTATATAAGTATAATTTAGTATTACTATTATTGTATCTGTGCGAATGCACTGTAACTTTAGTGTCTCGTCTAGGGTTTTTATAATTATTTATATTAGTTGTTATGATGTTGATACAATTGACAAAGAGGGTATAAGATTGTATATGTGAGCACGGTTATCCATCATGTATATAAGTGCGTATCCATGGTATGTTTTCTTTTTTGTTTTTTCTTTAATACAATGAGCAAGGTATTTGTATGTTGTATTATAGTTTTATTACATTAGAAATAATCATTTCAATTCACATAGCTTAATATTTGGTCAATGAAATCAATAAAAAAACATTATTCCTCGTTCATACCGATGAGAAAGCGGAAAAGTTAAACATTTTGCGAGAGGAATCTATCTACGACATATCCTGCAAACGATAAACATAGTATTAGTATACAATATACGATTTTGTATTTATATTGTTAAAAACTTGTCACCATTTTTTATGTTTGACAATCTGTTTCACATTTTTATCCATCACAATTACTGAGCATAACAAAAGTTATATGATAGCAACCTATAATAACACCGATGATGTCATGATAAGTTATGTGATACAATCATATACACAAAAAGTATTAAAAAAATAATGTAATTACCTCCAACTTTCTCAAGTTTTGCCCACCTAATGATGCAACAAATATCGACATCATCCAAACGCCTAAACTATGTGAGAAAATCGTGAAGGACGTTCCCTTTGAATTCACACACGATGCTATCATGCCTAATAATATATAAATACAATCATTAGAGCTTCTTTACGGATGGAGAGAGGTTACACGAAGAGAATATTGTTCACCTAACATCAATAAGATAGATTTGAGCGACGGGGGAAACAGACCCGTTTGAACTATCACACAATCGTTGTGGTTTAGGACAGAGCAAGGAATTGTGCACAAATGACATTTTGGATGTCAGCTCCTCTTTATATTTTGCAATTTAAACTCTTTCTACCACAAAAACAATGTCTTCAAAGTTCCAAAATGAAAAAAACTTAATATGAAACGGTATCTTAATTAATATTAAAATTTCAATTGTTTATGTAATAAATATGCTTACCAATCAAAACATTGGTGTCAAAACTTCCCAGATGTATCAACTCAAAGTCAATAAAACTATGGTACTGCCTTACATTTTTGTTACTGATTTTCTTGATCTTGGTTTCACGGTTCAACCACATTTTGTATTTGTTTATTGTCCATCTATATCCATCACCACAATGGAAAACCAAGATATTATCGAATTCGTACCATTGATCCTTAACCAAAGTCAGATGGCCATTATATATGAGATCCTCTTGTGATGCAGCTTGAATTTTATCACCCTAATAATAAGAAAACATAAGGGACTATAGTTTGCATACATATTTGAAAGTATATATTATATAAACTTACATGTTCGTCATCCAAAATAAAATACACATTTCTACATTTCCATTCTTCTACTGGCATGAATGCAACACATTAGTTCACATAATTGGACTAATCACATGATCATATATGTACATGTAAACAGAAGTTATATAGAACGAATCAACTAAACAAACAACACCTTTGCATGTATCTTCATTCGTTTATGTTGGGAATTAACTCCACGAATTACCGGGTTGGAATTGATTAGTCATGAGTAAAGTTAAAGAGACAGATTATGAGTGAGTAGAAGCGTTTAGGGTTTCAAACTTAACATAAGAAAGTAGAATCATATACTAAATACAAAGATATAGATGTAAATATTCTGAGAATGTGCAATTTTAAAATCTTAACAGCCGAATAAGTTAACTAAAATATTTGCAAATCCCCAAAAATATGTTTCTCCTTGGTTTTACGTTCCCAATAATAGGAAAAGTAAATTTAAATTGCATGAATAAGATCTAAGATAAGTAATGGCAAGTGTAGTATGATCATTTGTTATTTATGACTATAATGTACACTCAAATATGAAATAGAAATACTTGCAAATATAACTTTCAAAATTCAAATATTGTATGCGAGATTCGTGTATTGATAATTGTATAAAGTACACGTTCAATAATGAAAAATTCTCAAACTAATGAACGACATGAAAATAAATATCTTGTGATCATGATGGATCATGGATCATAAATGAACGTTCTTCAACAAATATCCTTACAACTCATGAAGCACAACTCAGTCCAATGACGATGGAAACCTGATAAAACAAAATTCAGTTAACCTTATGTTTTTGTTATCAAGGTATATACACAAAGCAAAAATTAATCAATTGACATCAAACATTTACTTGGTTCTGAAGAAATCAACTTCATAAAGCAATGGATAAAAAGATATGTCCAATATTATTCGTAATTAGAAACATGGAGATACCCTACACCAATGCAAAGCAAAATATCTTATATAATATTTTAGAAAATCCCTTTAAAACATCTCTGAAAAGCTGCCACGTAGACATCTAGAAAGGTGACATGTGTACCTTTTTAAATCTTGTTTTCTCTCACAATAAAACCTGAAATCTAAACAACCTTACCTCCAATAACAATAAGTGCACTTTAAATATGAGGAGCAAAAAATTGGAGATTAAATATCAGATGTTATATTACATTTAAGCCTCATGAAATTAAATATTAATATACAATTAACAATTGTGCACCAAATAAACTTTGTATGCATATAATAATAATAATAAATGAGTATTAGAAAAAGGTTTTGTAAGGGATAATTTTTTTTTTTAATCATGTAAGGGATGGGTTAAAAGCTAAATAAAGCTCTATCGTGATTTTTTTTTTTAATATCGACAACATTTTTATAATATTTAGATATGATTTACATATGAACGATGAAAGAATTAAATGTGCGTAATCAAGGAAATTGTCATCCGTCACAATTTAACTATCTAAAATAACTGTTTTCCGGAAATAAATTTATATGAAATCTGCTGAATGTATTTCTAGGGTGCCATATTCACGAATAACCATAAAGTTCCTAGTACTCTTCCATGACCCTTCTTCAAAATATCATTAAACATAGAATACAATCAAGGTTCAATTGTCCATTGATTCTTTTCGCCCTGCATATATATGAAAGACATTATATTAACAATAATAATACAACTAAATGATGCAATTCCTTTTTTTGATCAAATTTTTAACTCCGTTAACACACACTCTTGTCGCCCAATATAGAGTGTACATGAATGAGGTTATTCGCTATACTCACGCTCCACTTCTTAATAATTTTAACTCTAATCTTACACTCGATCCTCGAAGAATTCAGTACATAGATCATACTGCTTCTAACCATGTTTAAACTATTTACTCGTAAGCCTCTCAATTGAAATATAAAGATGGAGTGTGAGATGTTCAACTGGCTAACTATAAATTATAGAGAAGATATACAGTTAAGGTATTGTTTTTTTCTTAGATGGTCTAAAATCTCTAAACGAATATTTTTACAAATCTCGTGATTCACTAAATCCGTTTGGATATCGAATCTTAACGTACATTAATATATCATATATCTTATATACAACTGTGAGCGCAAAAATCCTAGGTGGCGAGCTCACAATAATTTTACGATTTTTCAATTAAAAAAAGATTATGTGTCTTAATATTATTGGATGTGTGACATGTCATCGAAACCCATTTTAATTTCTCTATGGCCCATAATAATTAAAAAGGTTCTCTATTAAAAAGGAAAATTTAATTAAAAAGGGATTACATGTCTTAATACTATTGGATGTGTGATATGTCATCGAAACCCATTTTAATTTATGTATGGCTCATTATGATAAAAAAGGGAAAATTGAATTGGTTTCCAAAAAATACTCATTAAGAAACCAAATGTATACTCATTAACGATAAAAAGGTTCAAAAAATAAAAGTATACTCATTAACGATAAATTTTTGCGTATGTTGTTGGCAAACAAAAACTTTGAACTGGATAACCTAAAAAATTGGTCAGTTAATAAATATTTTAATCACATCTTTATTTATATTGATTTTGTAGGTAGGTAGGTGAAACGAAACAACATTACTTGCTTACTTATATCATCTTTTTGCATATGTTATTATTTTAAGAAAACTCTTTTAAATTCAAGTGTTTTGACTATAAGATCATGTAAAAAAATGAAAAGGAAAAAATAGCTAAAATCATGAATTATTTGGATTCCCCGTGTGGGAAATCACTGTGTTTATTTATTAAAAGTGTACTCATTAACGTTTAAAAGGTTAAAAAAAATTATACTCATTAACAATAAATTTTTGCGTAGGTTGTTGGTAAACAAAAACTTTAAATTGGACAACATAACAAATTGGCCAATTAATAAATATTTTAATCACATCTTTATTTATATTTATTTTGTAAGTATGTGAAACGAAGCACCATTACTTGCTTACTTATATAATCTTTTGCATATGATATTATTTGGCAAACATTCTTTTAAAATTGAAATGTTTTATCTATAAGATCATATAATTTTTTTTAAGAAAGTAGCTAAAGTCATAAATTATTTTGATTCATCAAAAAAATATAGCTAAAGTCATGAATTTTTCGGATTCCCCGCGCTAGGAATCAATGTGTTTATTTGTTAATTTTCGTATAGGTTGTTAGCAAATAAAAACTTTTAATTGAATAACCATTTTGTTAAACCTGTTTAAAGCCAATTTTATTTCTCTACGGCAATAATGATAAAAAAGAAAGTATACTCATGAACGAAAAAAAGATTCAAAAAAAACAGAAGTATACTTATTAACGATAAAAAATGTTGTTTACCAAAAAACATAACTTGCTTACTTATATTATCGTTTTGCATATGTTGTTATTTGGCAAAAGTTCTTTTAAAATTCAAGTTTTTTTACTATAAAATCATATAAAAAGAAAAGGAAAAAGAAGTTGAAGTCATGATTATTCGGATTCTCCATGAGGGGAATCACTGTATTTATTTGTTAATTTCCACGTACCATATGGTCGATACAGAAAAAACAGTATTAACCATGTCTAACGTATGATAACTATAATAATAAATAACATATAAAATGGTTATAAAAAACATATATATAAAGCCACTTTCTTTTTTTGCTCTACAATTCTTTTCTACACAAATGTTGACATATAATATTGTGAAGCCACATATAATAATGAATAACATAGAGCAAAATGAATTACATAACCATTTATATGTGGCTACACAGTTGTAGAGCAAAATAATTTGTTTGCTGTACAATTCTTTTCTACACAAATGTTGACATCTCCACTTTCTTTCTTTTTTGTTACAAAAATATTTTGCGATTCCGAGCTTGATTTAATAATCTCCCACCGTGAGAGTCTCCCAAGTTGTATCAATCTCCCACTTTTTAGGATTTAGAATTTGTTTAGGGACCATGGTTTAAAGTTTAGGGTTAAAACGTTATATGGTTAGGGTTTAACGTTATTTGGGTTTAAGATTTTAGGGTTTACATTTAGTGATTTTTGAATAAAGATATTTTTTGGTGTTTAAGATTTAGGGTTTAGTCCTAAACCCTTAAACCCAAAAAAACATTATAAGACATTTTAAAAATATTTAAAATTGTAATTTACTACAAATAATGTATTAAAAAATAGATTCTTTTAGGATTTAGAGTTCGTTTAGGGTTCCAAGGTTTAGGGTTAAAACCTTATGGGATTAGGGTTTAGTGTTACTTGGGTTTAAGATTTAAGGTTTTAGGGTTTAGATTTTAGTGATTTTTGAATAAAAATCTTTTTGCTTTTAAGGATTTAGGGTTTAGAGTTTTAAACCATAGATCTTTAACCCTAAAAGCCCAAAAAACATTATAAGATATTTTTAAAATATCTAAAATGGTAATTTAGTTTTTCAAAATGTAATAAAAATGGTCTTTTTGAAACAAACTACACTGAAAATAGTATTTTTGAAATTCTCCCTTATCTCCGTGCTTTAGAGTTGTTTAGTTTGTTAAATTATAGTATCAATTTTCACCACATCTTTCAAAATATTCAAGTTGATGTGGTTTCAGGTAGTTAATAAACTCATATATATTGATTTCCCAAATAAATTAGAAAGGGATTTGACATGTCGAGTGATTGGTCGTATCACTTTTGTACCAAGCGTGTTTGGAGAAATTTACCATCTAATAATATTGTTCAATAGCGTGAGAGGTCCTACGATTTTTGAAGAAATCCTAACAATTAATGAGAGGAATTTTCTTAAAAACAAATGTTTTGCACTAGGTTTAGTTGAGTAACTTTTGGATTTTTGGTTTTTATGTCGCTATTTACATTGGTTTGGTTTAAGTTATGTATTTGTCTAATGTTAAAACATTTAAAGTAAAACTAATTTAAAATAATTATCCCCGCGCTTTAGCGTGGGGGGCACCACCTAGGAAACATTATCATATAATTAGGGTATATTTGAAAATAATTTTATAATAATAATCATACTCTATATTTTCGGTTTAGATTTATAAATCCCAAATTAGGGTATAATGTTACGTAAGAAAATAATTTTATAACAATAATCATACGTATATTTTTTGTTGAGTTTGTAAATCTCAAATTAAGGTATAATGTCATGTATACCATCTATATCCTAATTTGAGGATCTATAAAATACACCATAAACTGTTAACAAAATAGAAAGATAATATAAATCATGTGTTTTCCTTTAACGTTTTTTGCTTTCGAATAATACTTTATTTCTTATAAATAGAGATTTAAATTTGTAATGACATCACATATTATCCCGCACGCCCGTGCGGGGAATAATTTAGTACTCTTGATAATTGCAAGCATATGCTTTATTGTATAATAATACTGTTTTTGTTTTCTTTCTCGAAACTATTATGATACTATATTTATCTCTGTGAATGTATTGTGTGATTAAAAAATACTGTATTAAGAATGCCATTAATGTATAAAAACAAAACATGAAAACCTCTAAACCATAATAAACTATTCCAAAGAAATATATATAAAAACTTTATTCATGATCCCTTGTGCGGCCGCGAAATCTAATGCCTCGAACATCATTTCAACCATGGTCTAATCTACCACAAATTCTGCATAGGACTACCAATTTATAAGTACATATTATACAATTTGGTATGTCTATTGGTGAGCGAATTGTTACCATCTTTTTGTCATTTTGATCTATCACAATTGCTGAACATGGAGGAAGGATTATATGATACAACCCAATAAGAAAGATGTTGTGATAATAAATAATGAAAACATTTATAGCTAACCTATAAAATAAACAGTGATTCTAATTACCTTAATTCGTTTTCCTAGATTTTTGCCCACGAATGATGCAACAAATATCTATGTCATCCAATCTCCTAAACTTGGTAGGCAAATCTTGAACAAAGCATCCTTCGAGCTCACATACGATGCTATCATTCCTAATAGTATGAAAAGCATATCATTCAACATGTCACCAATGAACCTATGGTATAGTTAAATCATATTATTTACCTTACACCAATAAGATGGATTTGTGCAACAGAAGAAACACACCCATTAGAACTATCATGAATTTTATCAAACAAACGCTGAGCTATAGGACTGTGCAACGACTTGTGCACAAACGATGTCTTCGATGACAGTTCATTTCTTGAGTTTGCAATTTCAGTTCGTCTATCAATCCAACAATGTCTACAAAGTTCAACTTAACACAACACTAATATGATACAGTCTCTTGGCCGATATTATAAAATAAATAAATTATAGAAAATAGACTTACCAATCAAAACCTTTATATAAATACATCCCATTTGTACCAAATAAAAATCAATGAAATCATAGAACTTCTTTGCACTTTTGAAAGCAATTTGCTTGATTGTGATTTCATGATTAAATTGCACTTTATATTTATTTATCGTACACCTATACCCATTGATTCTTAACCAAAGCAAGATCACAATTGGATAAAATATCATCTTCTACTGCATCTAAAATTTTATCCCCTTATGTATAAGACAAATGACGGACTAATGTACAATATGCATAACATTGCATACATCTTCAAAACTATATATGATAAAAACTTACATGTTCGTCCACTAAGATAAAATACACATTCTTGCGTTTCCATTCATCCACACCACTCCATGAATGCAAGACTTTTTAACAAAAGTATATTATAACATAATAAGAAATATATATATGACAAAAAGTGATGGATATAACATATATGTTTAATAATCAACACTTTTGCATGTATCTTTCAATCCTTTCTAGTGGGAATTAAACCGATAATTGAATAACAAAACATAAATTTGGGACTCATAGGTAGACTTGGAGAACACGATAGTGAGTAAGGAAAAAGATTTAGTGTTTTTGAAAATAATTATATAGGAATGCAGATCCCCAACATACAACAAGAGATATAGGAGTACAAATCTTAAGGACGTACAATCTTAAAATCATAACAATCAAATAAGTAAACTAATATATTAACAACTACCGAGATTTATGTTCACCTTGGTTGTACGCTCGTAATAATAGGAAATAAAAATCTACACTTTTAAATAATATATAACATAAAAATAGTGAAGTGGATAATACTCAAATGTAATTATGAGAATATTGTTTAAAGGAAATACGAAATGGTAAGTAAATCAGATATCAGCATTGTATCATTTATAGTTTGTAACATTAAACAATGGTATGTCTAATTTTATATAATAGATTTCCTTTTCATCTGGTTGCGCGATTCGAATATGGTGGGATCCATAAATGTTTTTTTTTCTTCTAATCTTTGTACCAATAATATTTTTGTATCAGAATTTAATGGTACATCTTATTATGTCGAATGCGTTTCCTTTTTCATAATATCTGCGATATTCAAATATGGTGGTGAAATGCATACATGAATTTGTACAAATGATATATACTTTTTGACCGTTGGTAAATAATATATCCAATCTACACGATAATTTCCAGCATGCATCTTCAGTAGGATCCAACTCCACGAACTTCTTTCATTAATATTATAACAATAACAACAAATTACATTCGAACTTGGAAAACTGTATATATAAAACAGACATACATTCGAACTTAATAAAAGAATATACAAAAATCATAGCATAATGAAGCATCCACCTGCAAGAGAGAAATAAATACCACACTAAAACAACATAGTACATATTAACCATACCAACAAAACAATCAAGCATAAAAGATTCTTAATCAACAAAACAATCGAGCAAAAGCCGATTAAACATTGTCCATACAAAGTAAACCACATTGTCTTAGATTGAAAGAGAGATATTAAGTTCAAGTCTTAAACAACATAAGAAAGATAAGTATCATAAGAGAGCAGATTGCAGATGGATAAGGAGAAGTCTTGTTACTTGGATGAAAGAAATCTGCAACACAGTAATCAAACATAAAAGATAACTTATAAATCACATATATGAAAAATACATGAATTTTATGAATCATAACATACTAAGGTGAAATATTACTTCTTCTTAAAGGCAACAACTTCCACAATCTCTGGATCAAGTTGAATATCCGATACTGGCCCACAGCTTTTGATTGTAATCCGACCTATAAATATATAAAAACAACCACGTCAACTCCAATTACATTCTCTATCCAGGAGATTGGATATAAAACGTATGCAAACAAAGAAAAACCTCCGCGATTATCAGTTCTCCAAAACCTGAACACACCAATTGGTATGTCTTGAGAATTTGCATTCCATTTTGCATTGAATTTGTTTGTAGTACTTCCAAAAGCTTCAAATTCGAGTTCATGATAGTTGTGTACATCAAACATATAAAATAAATAGCCTCTCTAACAACTAAATTAGCAATCATATATAAAGAGACCAATGATATTTTTTTCATAACTCACAGCATATCAGTAAGAACGAAACGAATCGAAGTAATCCTAGAACCAAAACTACTCAAGTACGGATCATCTTGAGCAATGCAAAGAGGTTAAACTTTGGTGACAACACTAATCAAGTCTGCTTATTACAAAAAAACAGAATAACATCAAAACAAATAATGACAAATACAATACAATAATATATACACTTACCAATAGGATATTGAGAATCAGCATAACCATCCTTGATAGCTTTGAAGCTGGAGAAATCTATGAAATGGTCCTCTTTAATTGGTACACATAATGAAACAAATGTATGCTCTTGAAACTTGATCTGCCAATTAGAAACTGTGTTCTTCGGATCAGCATATATACGCATGGACAATAGTAAAGTTTTCCAAACAGTTCCACGACCCCTCTTCTAAGATGTCATTAAACTTGTTATACCATTGGGGTTCAACGGTTGCTTGGATCCTGTCACCCTAAACAAAAAATCTCTATGACATCAGATTTTAGTTTTTACTAATATAAACAAATTTAGAATAAATATCCAAACATTTAGAACTCTACAAGAACTTACATCCTTGTCTGCCAATATAACATGCACGCATTTCTCATTATCCACAATGAACATTCTCCATATCCTAATAATCTTCACTTTGATCTTCCAATCATCCCTAAACGGATTTCAATATGTACACCGGGGGTAGATGGAGCCATATTTCTTAGCTAAAGAGTAAGATGTATGTGTTATGATCAAGGCTTTTAGTACATATATATGTATAGGATATGGAAATTATGACTTATTATATCAATTTTTGTTAAGCACTCAATATTCACGAAGATTTACTGTATAACAGAATATATTCATTTTACAATTTAATTATTTTAAAATAGTTGTTAGGATTTGTCGAACTTAGAATAAGAACAAAACAGAGAATCCAAACTATAAAAGTATTCCACATCAATGATGAGTAATGGTAGCATTGTTATACTTCACGCAACTACTCTACCACCCTAAATCCAAACAAAAAGATATGAATCTTTTTAGTTTCTATGCAAATCTATATTAAAAAGCTCTCCAGAACCGATAACATATAATAATGTTTCTAATGAGTAATGATTACATGTGTTTACCAAACCATGCAAAATCACATCAAATGATTTAAGATATATATATTCGTTTATTCAAACTTGGATGCTCTATTAAGCATTGATATCTAAACATGTCAAAAACTTCTTAATATAGAGTAATAGGCTCATGCCTGAATTTATTATATGCCTATTCACATAACCATTCCTATGTGAATATATTCTAAACATGAATGGTATTCGATTATCATTACAAACTATGAGAACCAGAGAGCCCATGTTTGATATTTGAGACACACAATAGAACAAAGAATAATAAAGCACCCATTGTTCTCGAGGAAAGTCTAAAGTAATGGTTCTCAAACACAACAAACACAACTTAAAGATTCCAAATACAAACAGTGATAAAGCAAGTTATGAAAATGAGTATGGATAGTGAAGGATTTCACTCAGATGAATACTTAAAATTTGACAACCGATGAGGGTCATCAATGTATGCATCTTCAAGAATTCTAAGCCGTGTGGCGTTAGCAAACCTACAATAAATAAATAAAACATAATGAGCATAACTACAAAAATTTTAAGATAAAATAAATGAGAAGTCCAAAGAGTAAAAGAACATATACTGATTGTTCTCTTTCCTTGTCAATCTCATGCATTGCATGATTGATGAGAAGTTCAGAGAACGGAAAAAATCACTCAAGAAATACTTATCTACAATATAAAACAATGTAAGACACGACATAACAAACTGGTAGTCCAAAACTGTGTAACTGAAATAGACCAAAAGAACAAATTAAAAAATTACCTCCATAACTGTGAATCTCCTATAGACGGAGAACACATATGATTACCTTACCAACGGGCTGAAATCTCCAAAAGAACTTAAAAGTATCAGCGAAAGTTCCCTTAGCATAGCAATTTATATACCCTCCTGTGCTTGTGTCATAATTCCATAAGACAAACAAAATACACATTACAGACCACCTAATCCTCAAACGTATGTTTAAAAATCAATACAATGAAATAATGTTTAAAGTATTAGACTAACTCAAGATCTGTGATAACGAAATGCAAGCAATTGTAACCCTCGTGCATGCCGGCTTTCTTAACAATGATAATACCTCAAACAACATTAACTACAAATGAAATGTGTTAAATAAAGGCATTGTTCAATCTTAAATTTCAACAGATAAAATGTATGTAATTGTAATCAATCACTTACCAACTAAGACCTTCTTATACAAAGAGCCATTGAGGACTCTCTTAAAAGTCTTTAAATACAACATATTAGAATGAGGTACATCGTACACTCTTCTAACGCCAGTGGCTTCATCAAGAAAGATATGGAAATCATGATATGTGAATTTCCAATTACCCGGTCTGGTTGATACTTTGAAATCTCGAATCGGATACCATACACCTTCCTCAAAGAGTTCAAAAAACCTAACTAACAAATGATTTCGAATCGTAGCACATATCCGAATACCCTATGAATACGCACAATCGAAATATGAGCATATAAAAAAAAATTTATACACACATATGAACGACTTACAACTTCATCAGCGAGTTTCAAATGTCGTTCGGTCTCAAACCTAGGATATTTTTCCTAGAACTCTCTGACAACTTGACAAATAATTACTCCACCCAACTTCATTCTTTTCAAGTCAAGAACACTGTCAAACGAAGTGATATTAGCCATGGATTCAAATAAAGAGATGGTGAACCGTATCTGTCTTTGGATGAAAAGAGTTTCTTTTGTGTAAATTTTTGAGTTTGAGCTTTTTACGGCTTCAAAAAATGTAGACAGACCTATAATATCAAATCAATCAGAAATATAAAGACCGATGTAGTGGGTTGTATTAATGAGCTGGAAGCTAAAACATCCTAATTAGGCCGGGAAGAACATCAACAAAAATCTTCATCACTAAATTTGGATTGCATTTATCATCTTGAAAATCAAGTACTACAAAATAATTATTATGAAAAGAACATAGTATACATAAACAAACCTAATGTTAGATTAATAAAAAATTATCAACAACTCGAATAGCATATAAAATAAAATTTGGACTATTTGTAGTGGCATCAACCATAATATTAATACATTAAATATGTCTTATACAAAAGCAAAAGTACTATGAGTATTCAATATCCAAACCATAAAAACAACAGACATAAATATAAAAATAAAAGTTTTGAGATCTTCAAACAACACTGCAAGATGTGGACAATGGATACTCAAACATTAAGCAAATCTTGATGGAAACCTGCAATCAGCAACATAAAAAATAAATATTTTGCTACTCAACTATAGAACATAACATTCTCGCATGAACAACTACATAAATCAATTTACCTAGTCCTAAACTCCTAAACCTCTGGAATATGTGGATTAGTTAAATCTGATATATCCCTCTACAATTGCATACATGGAGATTACTTACATAAAATGACAATATCAATCTTAACAAAGACATAAGTCTCATACATATACAAAACATAACATACTAACCTTGATTGTTTCTAACACGCCAGAATCTAAACACCCCAATAGGTTCATCTTCGTGTGACCCATTGTATTTGTCATTGAGTTCAAGATCACCCTTTCCATTATATACGTACGATATAAATAACTTTTTGTATAAAATTCTTTAAGACTAAATGAAAACAATAACCAAATACATACGATAGAATGAAAAAAAAAACACTTACGCTATGTCAGTGAGCGTGAAACGCAAAACACGAAGTCTCAGTCCATACAAATCCTCAATATGATTGTTCTCAACAAACTCAATATGACCGACCTTCTTGATCACTCCAATAAACTCTGATATTAAAGTTCACAAACAAAAAAGAGTATTGAAATATGAATAAACAATATGGTAACTTCGATATACAATATTCATGTAATAAAATACTATATAATGTACAAACGCACCAATTGGACGGGTATGATTGAAGGAAAGTTGTCATGAAATCACACTGTATGACTCAAACATGGTTG
>OVAP01003040.1:0-17636 GCA_900406295.1 Aurinia saxatilis
ATAATAAAATAATTTGTTAATATTAATATATTATTATATTTTAACGATTGATCAAACTCAACGATGCTCGATCAACAACTACTCTGGTATGTGCATAAGAAACCAAAAATGTCAATCAACCTAATATATATCATTAAGATATTAATACTCCTCGGTTAAATGAAATGAAGTGGGGAAATAATAAATTTTCAAGCTTAGGGTAGAATGAAATATAACCAAAATAGCCATATCGCATATAGCGTTGTCTGAAACAAATACTTGAACAAAAATTTCTAAATTGCATTGCTCTGAATATCTGAAACAAGTTGAATCAGCCTATTCCAATCCCCTGTATACTTCTCTTTTAAAACACCTTGGGCTAGTTTTTCCATATAACCTCTGTATATGGACAAGGAAAGTACAAGTGCTTTAATGTCTCAATCTCCTCTCCACAGAAAACACACTCCACTTTTGCATCTACTCTCCATCTCACCATTTTCTCCCCTAGTTGATAATCTATCATTCATTGCAAGCCAAATCTTTACATATAAATTTCATAAACCGTTGCAGAAAACATCCGCACACATATTTGCATTTTGATCAAATCGGTTAATTTTGTATTTTTTTTAACAATACCGAACACAAATCATTGTACGTTACCGGAAAAAGAAACAAATCATTCTAAGGTAGCAGTAACAGTTCTGCAGTTCAACCAAGCGCTTGTAGCCTAGTGGTACTTGAGGGAGGTAATTCCCAATACGGTCCCGGGTTCGAGTCTTGGCCACCGGAGGATTAAACTTTGGGCATTGCCGGCGACACAGATTAGTCTCTTGGGCCTAGAAAGCCTTTGGGGGAAACTGTGTATAATTCAAAAAACAGTTCTGCAGTTCGATATCAAAAATGTTTTTCCAAATTAGGAACCAATATATCTCAGCCGTTCAAACAAAACAGCACATGGAATCTAACGGCTGTTAGTCACTCTGTTACGATGAAATGCCGACAGAACAGGTTGTTGTACTGACCAAGTCCTAAAGTCTTGTCTAACCGTCTTCCACATGTCGATATTTGATTGGATGAAAAAGACGGTTTACGTTTCTTGTACCATCTTCTAATCCAATCTCTCTCTCTCTCTGGATCTGTACTTTCTTCTGGATCCAGAAAGAGGAAAGTATTATCCCATAACACAGTGGAGCTCCTTGAACTTGCCGATTCTATGCCATTATCTACAGGTTTGGATCCAATTCCATCATCTTGTTGCTCTATTAGATTTTTTTTTCTTATAATCGAATTGACTTCTTTTGTGATTAGATTAGATTCATTTGTTCTTAAGAATTGTTGGTTACGTATGGGTTTAAACCTAATTACGTGATTAAATTTTGATTGTACATGAGTTTTCTTAGGCAGATCTGGTTTCTTTGGTTGATTGCTTCTTGTTTCATCCATGAGTTAATTCTCAGGGATCTTGATGGTAAAATTGAATATTTCGATCCGTTGAGCTTGCCAGGCTTTAGTTTGTGTGATGTAACAGATCTTTTTTGGGTCACTAGAACAACAATTTGTTGTTACAACATGATTTGGTCACATTTTGTAGCTAGAGCTGTTAGCTTGCACAAGTTTAAGTTAATCTTTTGGGCTAAAACTATGTTGTTGCTTGGTTTCTGTGTTTATCCTAGGCAACTGTAGATTAATCAAGCGATTGTTAATGCAGAAAATGGGCGAGTCAAAGGGGTGTGGGAGAGTAGGACGAATGATTCCAAAAGTTAAGTCTGCAAATTCTTATAACGTCTCTCTTGGATTGTCTCCGGTTGTTTCTGTTTGGGATTGTATTGTACGCACTATGAGGTATTCCTATGTACAAGAGTGGATGTAGTCTTCGAGATACTCTACGGTAGCAAGTTTAGTGAAGTTATTTAGTTAGAATTATAGCAAGTAAAGTATTCAATGGATCAACGGGTGTGCAAGCAAGTTCAGCCTTTAGCTAGGAAAGGGAAGAAGAATGGTAAAGATGAATTTGATCGTGTCAAGCAAGCTGAGAAGAAGAAGAGACGTTTGGAGAAAGCTCTTGCTACTTCTGCAGCCATTCGAGCTGAGCTAGAGAAGAAGAAGCAGAAGAAATTGGAAGAACAACAAAGGCTAGATGAAGAAGGAGCTGCAGTTGCAGAAGCTGTTGCTCTGCACGTCCTACTGGGCGAAGATTCTGATGGTGAAGAAAAGGGTTTCGAGATGGATCGGTTCAGAGGTGAAAGAACCAACTATGTTCCTCGCCAAAGCTGTGCTAGCTATGCGGTTCAAGGAATTGGGTTTGCGTCAAACGATTATGGATTAGGAACCATGAGGGATGTTTGGGATAACAGTATGGGAATATCTGCAGAACTAATCGCCTCTCAAGCTGTTTCGTCCCTTCAGATATCCGAGCGTGCGGATAGGAAGGCTTTCATCTTCAATAGGATGTTCCAGGGATGAAAAATGCCGTGGCACCAAGTTCGGTTGCTGAAATCGGTGTTTGCCATGACAGAAAGTTCTATGTTTTGGTGTGAATAAACAATGTTGTTTGTTTTATTTTATGTCAGACATACAGCATACCTGTTGAATATGTATCTGATTATACATCGCATTTTCTCAATGAACCCTTTAAACAGTATGAATATATTGAGACTTGCCATCAACAAAATCACTTATTAATAAATGTTATCCTTGTTAACAAAATCACTTATTCTGTTGAAAATCAGAGGGAATAAAAAAGATGGGTTCCAATGAGAATACAGGGGGTAGACTTTTGGACTGATGCATTAGTCTACCTAATGCATTGGCATGAATCGGTTTGGTTGATACCAAAACTGTATAACCTCAGAGTCACGCCTCTGTTCTCTCTGATTGAGTGTTCCTTTCAACCAACTCTCTTTCGTTCTCAAGCTCCCGTTGTCTGAATTTCTTGGAACTCTACACAGTTTTGGAGGGCCATTGCATCCCGAAAGGAAGCGGTAAGCTACTTTACTAGCTGATGCAACTTCACTCTTGGCTTTCTTTATCTGCAAACATCACAATTCACAATAATTAAACACCAATAGTTATTTATGTAACAGAGAGAAGCAGAACGAAAAGAGAAACCCACCCGGATTGCTATGTTTTCGGCCACTTCGAAGGTCGTCTTGCCAGCATTAGCAAACCGGTTCACCCAACCTGTAAACACACAGAACTCAAGCATTCAGATAAGGCTTGTTACACACACACACACACTTATTACTAAATCAATGGCATTACCTGGGAGTTTTCGCACACCAAGCCGTTCACAAAGTGCATCACAGAAGTGATTACAATTTTTCGACAACACATGATACGCCTTTCCTAGCCATTCCTTTTTGAGCTCCTTCAGTATGTTACGTATCATGATCTCTGTGCAGTTTGTACTCCCAAGAACGATTTTCTCACGATATGTATGCCTCGGGTTCTTGCCACTAGGATAACTGGATACACCAGTTCCTTTATCACTGTACCCATAAGACCATTCAACGCCACCATATATCTACACAAATTCATAAACGTAATACTCAGCTTCCACGTTTAGGGAAGCACACAAACCAAAATCAACTCATGTACACATAACAAGAAAGCATCATCAATATTGAAGCAGAGGAGTAGTAGTAGTACTAGTACCTCGATGGCGCCGTGGAATATACCGCCTAGACCAATCCCGTCTTTGAAGAATCTGTTAATCCGACGAACATTCTTGTGATTCTGCACGTCATATATGTGCAAAACAACTTCCACCATGATTCCTTCTTTCTCAAGAAAAACCTGAAACCTAATTTATTCGAAGATGGACGAAAGTGGCAGGGTTTCAGCTTTATGTGTTATGGTTATATCCACGAAGTGGCAGAATGATACGTATTAGTAAATATTCTATTTACTATATTTACCATTAGGATTTCTATTTCTTGCTAAGGAAACTATCAAAGTCCTAGGGTTTTGCTTTAACTATTTATTATACATTGTGGAGGAAGTCTTGATTTCAAGACTCATCCAAGCAATAGAGAGCTTTGGAGGTTTCTATCGGATTAGGCCGAGGGAGAGAACCTAGTTCTCTTGACAGGTTACTGTTTTTTCAGTTTTAATGGAAAGAATTTTTGAGTTCTTATTCTAGGTTAGGTTCTTAAACCAACTCCATCTATGTTGCTTAGAAAATTATTTAGTAAATAATAAACAAAGAAAAATTGATATAATAATGGGTTAGTTGCTTACAACTCCATCTATGTTGCTTATTTAAACAATTTTTGGTGAGTTGCTTAGTTTTGTAAGCAATTAATCTATTATTATATTAATAATTTATTATTATTATTTATTATCCTTGTGAAAATTAGACATGACCAATTAGAATTGTCAATTGGACTTTTTGTCTGCGAGCGGACATGTCCGCAAGGAGTGGTGCAGACATGGTAAACCCAAAAACAAAGCGGATAAATTTGGGCTAAACCCAAACAATAACCCGCGGTTAAAGGGGACTAGACCCACATATAAATAATTTAATTCAGATTTATTAGTTTTTAACTCATTTAAAACAAATATTTTTAAGAAAATTAAAATTGATTAATGATATGTATATATGCATTCTAATAAATGATTTATAAATTCTTTTAGATGAATATATACATATATATATATATATATATTTAAAAACTAAAAATATATGGTTGAAATCAGTGTTTGCCATGACAGAGCCCTTCTGTGTGTTTGGTGTGAATAAAAAATGTTGTTTACTTTATTTTATATCAGAGAGACAGTACACATGTTGAATATCTACATGTCTAAATTGTAACTGATTTATTCATTGTAAACCCTAGGTCTGAGCAAAATATCCGGATTCGAATTATTGAACTGAACCCGATTCAAGAAAATAGAACCGAATCTGAATCCAAACTTCTAAAATATCTGAATAGATACTAAATTCCTATATCCGAAAAACCGAACCTGAAAAACTTGAACTAAAGCCGTATGAGTATCCAAACGTCTACCCCTACTTTAAACCGTATAATTATGTTGAGATTTGCCATCAACAAAGTGTTGAATGTTATCCTTCTTAATAAAATCACTCGTTCTGCTGAAAATCAGAAGGAACAAAAAAAGATGGGTTCCTATATGAGAATAGAGGGGGTAAACTTTTGGACCCTCCCGCACATAAACAGTCTACCTTAATGCGTTGTCATGGAGCGGTGTGGCTGGTACTTCAACTGTATAACCTCAGAGTCACGTACTCCTCTGTTCTTTCTGCTCATGCTGTTCGGTGATTGCATGATTTGCATTTTCATCTTTGATACTTTTGGAGGATTTTGTGGACTTGAGAGTTCGTTTCAGCCAACTGTCTTTCTTTCTCAAGTTCCCATTGTCTGAATTCCTTGGAATTCTATACAGTTTTGGAGGGGCATTGGATCCAACTTTCGCGTTCGAGGTAACATTCGAAAAGAAGCGACAAGCTACATTACTAGCTGATGCAACTTCACTCTTGGCTTTCTTTATCTGCAAACATCACAATTCACAATAATTAAACACCAATAGTTATTTATGTAACATAGAGAATCAAAACGAAAAGAGAACCCACCCGCATTGAAGCGTTTTCTGCGACTTCGAACGTCGTCTTGCCAGCATTCGCAAAGCGGTTCACCCAACCTGTAAACACACATGACTCAAATAGTTAGATAACGCTTGTCACACACACTGGTTACCAAAACAATGGCATTACCTGGGAGTTTTGGCACACCAAGCTTTTCACAGAGTACATTACAGAAGTGATTGCAATTTTTCGACAACACATCATACGCCTTTCCAAGCCATTCCTTTTTGAGCTCACTCAGTATGTTAGATACCGTGATCTCCGTGCAGTCTGTACTCCCAAGAACGATTTTCTCACGATGTGTAAACATCTTATTCTTGCCACTAGGACATGTGAATACACCAGTTCCTTCTTTTTCACTACACCCATAAGACCATTCAACGCCACCATACAACTACACATATTCATAAACCAAATCAACACATGTACATATGTACTTCATTGAAGCAGTGAAGTAGTAGTAGTAGTACTAGTACCTCAATGGCGCTGTGGAATATACCGCCTAGACCAATCCCGTCTTTGAAGAATCTGTTAAACCTACGAATAGTGTTGTTAGCCTTTACCGATTCACCGTTCGTCACATCGTATATGTGAAGAACAACTTCCACCATGATTCCTTCTTTACCAAAAAAAAAAAAACTGAAACCCTTATTCGAAGATCAACCAAGTTGTAGGTTTCAACTTTATGTCAAATCATACTTCTTCCAACAAAATCCGAACCGCGTCTTGTGTTCTACTAAATCTAATTTCCTGATCAAAATCTAAACTACTAGATTCTACTAAGATAACTAAGCATAATCTGATATCGCAGGAAATGGCTCTTTTGCCCTTCCTTTACTTACTACATGTGTCAAGCGGGCTGGTAATCCGCAAGTCAGGCCCAAATAAAACCTTCGCGGAGCGAATTTGGACAGTATATTTTAGACTCGGTTAAAAGCGGGCCTTGTGGACTGATCTATTACGGATTATGGATTAAATGGGTTGATCCGCTGCAGCGTCAATTATTTTTATTGAGAACCAAATTTCTTTCGTAGTAATTTGGAAAGCAGTTCAATAGTTAATTTAGTGTTTGTGGCTGCGGACTAAAATAAATTCTAGAAATATATATATTAAAAACCATATAACTGAACTAAAATTGGGAAAGCCACTTTCTCAAATTTGAAGCACATAATTTGATTTCATTTTGTAATCAGAAAGATTTAATATTTATTTATTTTTTGTAGTTTTGGTAAAAATCATATTTGTGGTTTCATATCTCCCAACCATAAGAAAACAAATCTAATTTCCATTTTATAAGTGTAATCTAAGCCGGCAAACCGAAAGAGACCATATCAAAAATCGGACGGCTGAGAATAATCCATATCACGAGTATAGTAAATGATGGGTCCTACAATACAATACTTGATCAACTTGACCAGGTCGCACCGGCCAAGTCCCAAAGTCTCAATTGAAAACTAACACACACACTACCATTAAAAAGTCAGAGATCATTCGACACGCGTCTTCTTCTAATTGGACGCTTAGAAGACGGGCTACGTTTCTCCTTTGTGTACTATTTTATCCTCTGATCTTCTTCGTCGTCTCTCTTTTTATCCCAATTCGATCTCTTTCAATTTTCTCTCTCTGTCTATACGATTCAAATAGCAACTTTTACTCACGGGTTTTTAGTTTCTGTAATCCGATCATTTTTAAAAGGTGTTCTTTGAGGTTGCAGCTTCTATGCCATATTGTAGAGGTTTGGATCCAGTTTCATCATTTTATTTGCTCCCTTCTTCAATTTCCGTTAGATCTCTATGACTATGATTCCTTTTTTTTTTGTTCTAAACCTAATTTTGTTGATTAGATCCGTTTATGTCTGTTGTGTTTTCGTTGAATTGAGGTTCAATTTTGATGTTACATGATGTTTCTGAAGCAGATCTGGGTTTTTGGCGATTGATTTTTTTGTAATTCTCTGAGGGTTATGGGTTTCTCTGTTTCTTCTTTTGGCTATAAGTCAGACTAATGAAGTGATTTGTTGTGAATGCAGAAAATGGGCGAGTCTAAGGGTCTAGGACGAATGGTACCAAAGGATAAGTCGGCGAATTCGTATGACGTCTCTCTTCAGTTGTCTCCAGTTGTTTCTTTTTGGGATTGTATTGTCCGCACCATGAGGTATTCCTATATACCTGAGTGGGTGTAGTTTTCGAGATCCGTCAAGACAATCGAGTTTAGTCAAGTTGTTTTAGTTAGAAGTCTAGAAGTATTATTATTATAGCAAGTAAAGTATTCAATGGATCAACGGGTGTGCAAGCAAGTTCAGCCTTTAGCTAGGAAAGGGAAGAAGAATGGTAAAGATGAGTTTGATCGTGTCAAGCAAGCTGAGAAGAAGAAGAGACGTTTGGAGAAAGCTCTTGCTACTTCTGCAGCTATTCGAGCTGAGCTGGAGAAGAAGAAGCAGAAGAAGTTGGAAGAACAACAAAGGCTAGATGAAGAAGGAGCTGCCATTGCAGAAGCTGTTGCTCTGCACGTCCTGCTGGGCGAAGATTCTGATGATTCATCTCGAGTCATGCTTCGGGAAGAAAAGGGTTTCAAGATGGATATGTTTAGAGGTGAAAGAACCAGTTATGTTCCTCGCCAAAGCTGCGCTAGCTATGCTGTTCAAGGGATTGGGTTAGCGTCAAACGGTTATGGACTTGGAGAGGGTAAATGGTCAGTCCCGTATAAGCCATTCACAAGGGATGCTTGGGATAACAACATGGGGATCTCAGCTGATTTGATTGCTGCTCAGGCTGTCTCCTCGCTACAGATATCTGAAAATAAGGACGGGAACACCTTTGGCTTCAACAGGATGTTCCGCGGATGTCAAATGCCATGATTCCAGATTCGGTTGCTGAAATAAGCATTTGTTCTGGTATAGCTGAGTTTGTGTTTTAAAGAAGCCATTTCTGTTCCTACGGTGTGAAAATGTTTTGTTGTTTTTTCTACACTTCAGACCTTATACTCTTTTTCTTTTCCTGCGTGATATTATGGACACATTGTAATCATACACGTTAAAATCTCTTCAAATCTGCTTTAATCACTTTCTTAATAAACCCTTTGTACGATAATCAATGGATTCAATCCATATATTGAGACTTACTCGGAACCTAGCCAGTAACAAGTTTTTGAAAAGTATTTTTTATAACAAAATCACACATTCTGCAGAAATCTGGGCAAAGAAATGGTTCCAGTGGTGGTACAAAGTAATGGATACAGATGATTAACATTTGGACCGTTGGATATACAGCTTAACTGAATGCATAATGGTGGATCGATACCAGTACTACTGAAACAGTAGAACGTCGCTGTCACGGCTTTGTTTCTTCTGCTGATGCTGGTTGGTGACTGCATGATTTGCATCTTCATCTTTCCTCTCTATCTCTGTGCTAGTAGAAGGTTTTGCAGTGTTGAGTATCCCTTTTAACCAAGTTCCTTGCAATCTCGTGTTTCCATTGTCTGAATTGCTGAGAGTTGCAGGCCGTTGTGGAGAGCCATTGTTGCCGTTGGTTACATTTGCGGTAAAATTCGAAAGAAAGCGATATGCCACTTTACTGGCTGATACTAGTTCCGTTTTGGCTTGCTTTACCTGCAAAGACCCATATCAAATGTTGCAGTCAGTTATAATAATAACTAAACAGCATGGACAAAGCAAAACGAAAAAGAATCTACCCTCATTGCTGTGTTTCCTGCCACTTCCAAGGCTGTGTCACCAGCATGGGCAAAGCGATTCACCCAACCTGTTAAGAGACAGAAATCCAGAAGTCAAATGCTTGCAAAGCAACCCACATAGACCCTGATCCAAGATAATGGTACCTGGTATCTTTGGCACACCAAGACGGTCACAGAGTACATCACAGAAGTGATTGCAATTTTTAGACAACAAATCATACGTGTGTCCTGGCCATGCCCTGCTGAGCTCACGCAAGATCTGATTCACCATGAAGATTGTACAGTCTGTCTTCCCAAGAACGATTTTCTCACGGTATGTGTACATTGGATTCTTGCTATTAGGGCAGCTGAACACACCAGTTCCTTGTTCACAATACCCGTAAGACCATTCATCCTCTCCATATACCTGCATAATTTCAATAAGATACACCAGTAAATTACACTTCCCAGCAAATCAATAAACATCTAAAAGGCACCAGAAATCACGACATATACAACAACAGTACTGAAATGATACATATACAAGCTTTGTGACAAGAAAATATAGGATCATTGACAAAAAATACTAAAGTCAAGCACATGGTTATACAAATTAGTGTCGCTTTCTACACAGATTCAAAGTTCACCAAATTGTCATGACTCAAATGGGAAAGTGGATCTTTGCGAATATATTTGCTCAAGTAAAAAAGATCAATGAAGTAAACGTGAGCCATCAAAATCCACAGAAAAGTATTCAGAAAAGTATCCGAAATCACTAGTAAAAACTAAAGATCCTAAATGGAAAAGAAATCGAAACTTGCAAGTTCCAGATCAAATCCGCCCATTTCCACATAAGCACAAACCAAAATGGAGTCATCAATACAAATCCAAGATCGAAGCAGTACCTGAATGGCGCTGTGAAAAATACCACCGAGACCGATCCCGTCTTTGAAGAACCTATTGATCTGAACAATGGTGTTGTTAGTCTTCTCCGATCCACTATTCGTCACATCGTAGATATGCAAAACAACCTCCGCCATGATTTCTTCCCGAAACCCTAATTTCTCAATTTAAGAGCTCGCGGATAGATTCTTTTAAGACTCGTACCAAATCCACTTTCGCTTCAACAAATCCAACTGATCTCTCTCAAGAAATGAGTGAGGAGATTTGATATGTAAATGGTGAGTTTGTTTGGTTTAGGTTATCTTCTTCGATTTTTCAATTTCAGACGTGGGTGATTAAAATTAACTGATGGGGGCGGTGGTGGACATAAAATGACTTTTATGCCCTCGCTTTTCTGCTTCTTTACTTTATCATTCCAGCAACCCACGTGGTTTGTGCTTTTACTGCTGAACCGGCTCTACAAGCTGGGCCGGGCCTGTTTTAGCGAGTCTTAAGCCACAACCCAAAATTTCCGATCCATTAACTCGAGAAAACAGAAAACCCATCTTAAATCCAGTCAGATAGCTTCATAATGTTATAGAAAAAAACTTGTTTTGAAGTTGATTCTGAGATCCCAATTATGTGATGTGAGTGTTAACACATTAGTCGAGTTAAAAGACTAAGTTTAAAGTTTGGTTTGTCACAAATAAGCTAATTCTGAAAATATCTACAAGAAGAATGGATGTTGGATTAGATATACAGTCATGTCCATATCTTCTTGTAGATATTTTCTGAATTAGCTTGTTTGTGACAACCCAAACTTTAATCTTTATATTTTGCTTGATGGGAACATGTCCCTTTTTAAACCACATGTTTAAGTGAGTAAACTAAATCACAGCACATCTACTCCATTGCATATGTAAATACATGTTCACATGTAACACGAAAAGATGCAATAATGCATAAAATGATGAAATAATTCTAGATTCAACAAACATTAATAAGTAACATATATAATAATCACCCAGGACTCTACAGTGTCGTTACCAAATCAATTACCTTAAAAAAACATCAGGGTAAAATCTCAACGGTAAACATCCTGAACCGTTGGATCAAAATCAGTAAAACATAAGTTAAGTAGAGAGGAAGACCTTACACAATTTTTCATCTTCTGTGGTCACCACACGAAACAAACCCGCCATGGAAGCTGCTTTTGCACCTTGCTGCACCATTGCATCTCCCCAAATCCTCAAACCCAAATCTCAATTCAGAAACTTACTCACCAATCGAAGAAAACCCATTTCTCCAAATCCCCTTATCCACACAAAATCCCCGTTATCAAATCGATTCAAAACCTCAGTATCATCATCAACCATTACTACCCCGACGAATTCTCCGGATTCTGAAACTCAGTCCGATTCCAAATCGGAAAAGTTCGACTGGTACGCGAATTGGTACCCAGTGATGCCACTTTGCGATTTGGACAAGAAGGTTCCACACGGGAAGAAAGTGATGGGGATTGATTTGGTTGTTTGGTTTGATAAGAACGAGAATCAATGGAAAGTGATGGATGACACGTGTCCTCATCGTCTTGCTCCTTTGTCTGATGGAAGGATTGATCAGTGGGGGAGATTACAATGTGTTTATCATGGTTGGTGCTTCAATGGTTCAGGCCAGTGTAAACTCATACCTCAAGCTCCTCCTGATGGTCCTCCGGTATACTAATCTCTCTTCAAGTTTGGTTTTTTGAAGAACATTAAGTCCAAAGTTTGGATGATTGGATCAATGATGCATTAGCGTAGTTTTATAGATAGGTCCTTGTCTCATTTCTTTGTGTATATGGTTGTAACAATGATCCTTTTATGTTTCATTATAGGTTCATACATTCAAGCAAGCTTGTGTAGCTGTTTATCCAAGTACTGTGCAGCATGAGCTCCTTTGGTTTTGGCCAAATAGTGATCCAAAGTTCAAGAATATTATTGAAACTAAGAAGCCTCCTTACATTCCAGAGTTAGAAGATCCGTCGTTCACTAAGTTGATGGCAAATAGAGACATTCCTTACGGGTATTTATTCTGTCTTTATTACCGTCTTAGTGCAAGGTGTGTATGTGTGTGTGTGTGTGTGTAACGCTTGTGTAAATGTGAAATATGTTAGGTATGATGTGTTGGTGGAAAATCTCATGGACCCGGCTCATGTTCCTTATGCACATTATGGACTAATGAGGCTTCCTACACCAAAAGGTAAGTAATATAAGCTGCATTTCAAACAAGTTTTTATCTGATATGTTTTGGATTCCATGTACCAACCAGTCAGATTTCCTTGCAGAGAAGGTGGACAGGGAAGGGGGGAAACCACTTGAAATTGATGTAAAAAGGCTAGACAACAGTGGGTTCTCTGCAAAACAAGGATGGGGTTATTCTAATTTTGTTGCACCATGTGTGTATCGGTCTTCCACAGACCCTCTAACAGAGCAAGAAAGGGAGTCTGCATCTGACAAGGTCATTGATTATATGGCCGGCTAACATGTATCTGTATTAGCTTTCGTAATTATTTTATTTCACTAACAGTGTGGTTCTGCATCCAGACGGCATTGTCAAAGCGCAGATTGTCTCTGATCTTTATATGCATTCCCGTCAGCCCTGGCCACAGTAGGCTGATATGGACGTTTCCGAGAAATTTCGGTTTAATCATTGATAAGATTGTTCCTAGATGGATGTTCCACATTGGTCAGAACAAGATCCTAGACTCAGATTTGCATCTCCTTCATGTTGAGGTAATACCAATTAGTCCCAACCTTGTTGTTAATTGAAGGTGATCAATGTATTGACTGGTTTGTAAATTTGTAATGGAATGCCTATAGGAGCGGAAAATACTGGAGAGGGGACCTGAAAACTGGCAGAAAGCTTGCTTTATCCCAACGCAGTCAGACGCTCTTGTGGTTACATTTAGGAGATGGTTTAAAAAATACAGTGGGTCTCAAATAGACTGGAGAGGAAAGTTTGATCCATCTCGTCTTCCTCCTACGCCTCCTCGAGAACAACTCTTCGATAGGTTACTTTATCTCCCTTTTGAATATGTAAAATGAAAACATCCTCGTTTGCTAAGTATAAACTTTGGTGATTCTTCCTACATACTTTTTCCAGGTATTGGTCTCATGTGGAGAACTGCAGCAGCTGCAAGAAAGCTCACAAATATCTCAAGGCGCTTGAGGTAATCTTACAAATCGCATCAGTTGCTCTCATCGGAGTTATGGCGGTGGCAAAACAAATCACATTGTCGAATGTAGCAAGAATCGCGGTGGTTGTGGCGGCTGTTTTAAGTTTTGCGGCTTCGAAGTGGCTATCACACTTCATCTACAAGACATTCCATTACCATGACTACAACCATGCTCTTGTTTGAAATGGATTTTGGAATTGTATAAATCCACCCGGTCCACATGGTGTATATACATAGAAACTAACTCTTTGAGTTTTCATTATACAGGTTCCATTTATTGAAGAATGGTCTCTTTGTTCTCTATTCAAGCAAACACCTTAGTTCATTCTCAACTCAGAAAACCTTTAAGAGATGCGATATCATTTGTCTTGTAAACTGTAATAACTTGTCACAACCTGGTACTTGAAGCTACATCACAAAAGGGATGGACATCACATCATCAACAAAACATATTGTTAATTAAAAAAATCAAACGCACATAAATCAGAATGATGAAATCTCATTCCTTCATCTCCTGGTCTAACTCAACATGTGATTCAAAACTAAATGTGGGCAGAGCCAAGCGTATACTAGTGGACCGGGTGGGCTCAGTTCACAGGTAAAAAGGTTGTATGTGTTCGTTGACATGCATTGATAATAAATAAAACAAGTGTATGGAAAGTGACAATGGCTGTTTGATAAATGATGACAAAGTTTATAAATTATGAAGGAACCTGGACCATCTTAGTTTTCCACCTTTTCTATCTTCATATTCATTTCTCTTACGTTACGTTACGTGATTTCTGTTGGAGATCACTAAAGGACAAGGTATCACCTAAATCTGGAAACGACACCTTTCCACTTTGGTACCTTATCTCCATTATTATTCGACCCTTAAGCAATTTCCCTAACTTATGTATTCGTTTTCTTTTTCGCTTCCACGAGAATCCACTTCAAATTTATGAAACTGAATCAAATTAACCAATACATATCAGTGGTTACACCTTACTCAAGTATAATAAGTGTCCATTTGAATCAAAAATACATTGTGTTTGCAAATTCCAATGACGCAAGCTCTCAAAATAATTATTAGTGCAATACTGCAATCTTTTGATTAAACAAGTACAAAGAGCATTTAAGAAAGGCACGATGCTATCATGAGCGATTGTTTGGAAGTTAATTTCTTCTCTTGGATGCTTCGAATATTGTCGACGTTGTGTTACATGCACCACCGGTTAGTGTTACCTACCTAGTTTACCCATTGCGGCAATATATTTCTCCCTCTTCTAAACATATTATAAAATACGAAACGTACACAAAACCATTTATATTTAAGAAATTTGAGATAAATAGTATTTTCCAACTTCCCTCAATTTTAAATCTTTAATATGTCAGGAAATACAAAAGAAAAATCAATATTCAATACAATTTCTTCGTAGCTACCTGTCTCCCAGAAATTGAGACATTTTGTATTATGACTTATGATACGGTGGTTTGGTAACCTGTCAACATGCATACATTTTTTAATGAGAAATTGTATTGTATATTACTGTTTTGGTCAATAATGAGTTTCTATAAAAAAAAAATTGTTTTCATATTAAACTCAAAAAAACAAAATTATTCATTTACCCTTATGTAAAAGTACTAATGTATTTTTTCTCTTTTTACTTTTTTTTTCAAAAAACAATTTATTGATTATCTCTTTTCTAAAAAATAATACATGATTCATTGTTCTCTACACATTCCTTTTGTTTTAGATTGAATTGATTCATCTATATAAATAATTTGTTGTTGAGATTATATTCTTCTAAATAAATATATTATAAGGTATTGTAATTATAAAGTCACAAATGAGATTTTATAAGGTTAAAATTGTAGTACTAATTACAGTGAAATTTATATTAAATTACACCATGAAATATATATCGAATTAATTATAATGAATTATACAATGACTATATATTGAACTATAAAGTGAACTATATATAATGGTGAACTATATAATGAACTATAAAGTGAACTATATGTATAATAGTTCAATATATAGTTAACTTTATAGTTGACTATATAGTTCATCATATATATAGTTGACTATATAGTGATATATATACTTTATTTAGATCTGTTTTTTTTTTGTAAAAGNCTTTATTTAGATCTGTTTTTTTTTTGTAAAAGTTTGAGAGAGAATTTTGACTTTATTCATATATGTTTTTCTTTTTTATTGTAAAAGTTGAAGAGTGAAATTTGAATTTATGATGTGACAAGAGTATAATTGTCTATTTTAAAAAATCTCTTTATACGAGAACTAAATAGTTTATGTCCCCTAATTTTGACACAAAAAACCAATATACACCTAATTTTCCCTTTTTTTAATTATAACATAATTGGAAAAGTCTTCTTATTTATTTACTTTATTCACTAATTAGATCTCCGAAGATTCAATAAACATGTCACACCATCTAAATCAAAACATATCTACAATTATCAACTCGGAGATATATTCCTTACTATTATTTATACTTTTGTTAATATTGTTTGAGAAATGCAAAAGAATGTGATCCAAGTTTAACTATTTATATTTTTGTTAATAAGATATTTTTTTGAGGTTTATGGTCTTTAATCCGAGTTTAAAGTAGATGAGAGTTGCCAGTGGAACACGTTCGATCCCATTCTTAAATTTTTTAATTTTTTGGATTTTGGAGGTTTGTAGAGAAAAACCAAAATCTTATCTATGAGACAGAATTCAGAATTATAGATGGTTCAATTTGTTCCGTTTGTAAATTCTTTGTTTATTTACAATCTCAATTTTTTTTTAGAAAACAAAAATTTCTTCGACACAAACGGTGACGAAATTAATGAGAACATAAATCACTGTTGAAAAAGTAAATTCATGTTTAGTATTGGTAAACTATTCAATTCCATTTAAAGTAAATGGTACATCCATTTTTACGAAAATATAAATTCATGTTCAGTATTTAAAAATTGTTAAGACAATTTTTTTTGTATTTATCTCTATGTCGGACAAAAAGTGAGGTCTTTGATTATGACGTATAATACGATGGTTTAGTAACCACTCAACATGCATGGAAATTTCAAAATCATAATATAATGGAAAAATAAACTTTTCATGAACAAAAATTCTATTCTTTGTATTTATTTATTACCCTAATCAGTAATCAGATATTTGACAAATAATGCCACACCAGCCTAAATAAAAGCTTAGGAAATATTTGTTACTATTATTTAATATTGTTGTGAGAAATACATAAAAGGAGAGAAATGCGTGATTCAACGTCTTTTGTTATAAATATATAAATTTCGAAAACCCATAATTACGCAACTAACATTTGACCCTTACACAAACACTTGAGTTCATTCTCAGAGATGGATTCGCCGTTTCTCACGAACGGTGGGAAGATTGTGGAGGACTATGCTCCGGCGAGGACATGGAACGATGTGAAGAAAGTGTTTGCTACGGAGTCGGCGAGGATGTGGATGATTGCTGCTCCGGTGGGTTTCAACATCATTTGCAGTTACTCCGTTAACTCAGTCACTAATATCTTTGTCGGTCATATCGGCGAGGTTGAGCTCTCCGCCGTTTCTATCGCTCTCTCCGTCATCGGAACCTTCTCCTTCGGTTTCATGGTAACTCTCTCTCTGTTTCACTTACAAGATTTGATAAAAAAAAAAAAGTTACTGTGAAAGTGAATCTTGATCCTCATGTGTTATGGTTTTAAGCAAGAGTGTGTGGTTCAGTGGTTAGTCTTAGTAATCTTGGTTTGAAACTTGCAGCTTGGTATGGGAAGTGCACTTGAAACACTATGTGGTCAAGCATTTGGAGCAGGTCAAGTTCACATGTTAGGTGTTTATATGCAGAGATCATGGATTATCTTATTCGTTTCGTGTTTCTTCCTCCTTCCTATTTACATCTTTGCTACACCGGTTCTTAGACTTCTCGGTCAAGCCGAGGAGATTGCGGTTCCAGCTGGAGAATTCACCCTCTTAACCATCCCTCAACTCTTCTCACTTGCATTAAATTTTCCAACTTCGAAGTTTCTTCAAGCGCAGAGTAAAGTAACTGTCATTGCTTGGATTGGATTTGTTGCTCTTCTCCTACATATTCCTATGCTCTGGCTGTTTATCTTCGTGTTTCGTTGGGGCTTAAACGGTGTTGCTTTGGCTTTTAACCTCACCAATTGGGGAGTGACCATTGCTCAAATTGTTTATGTTGTTGGTTGGTGTGACGAAGGATGGACTGGTTTATCTTGGTTGGCTTTTAAAGAAATGTGGGCGTTTGTTAGACTGTCC
>OVAP01003041.1:0-17636 GCA_900406295.1 Aurinia saxatilis
CCTCTGTTTTCCATTTTTCTTCGTTTCCTTAATTTGCTCCATTTTGCTCCACAAATCTTCTAGATTCTTCCCATGCCCCAAAACACGTCCATGCACCTAAAATGACTCACTTGGACTTTAATAATAATATATAGACTCTAAAAATATAAATAATTATACGTTTATTAGGATAAAAACCGGTAAAATATGAGGTATATCAANGTCGTGCTAAAAAGGGCAAGGATGGCCAAAAGAGCCCGAGGGGTCCTCCTGCAATCTACTATCTATATGGGAAAACTTACTCAACCGAGCGCACCCTAGGGAATTAAGAAGACGGTACAACATCTCGGCCAAGGTGGAGTTAATCCTTCCGGGAGATGACGACAGACCCGAGTCTTCGCCGACGGGGTGCTTCACTTTGTATGAGAGTTTCTTCAACAGGGGACTCTTCTGGCTTGCTATTCCGGAGATAATGACGGACTACCTCTTCCGTCACAAAGCCAGCTTCGCCCAGCTTACTCCACGAGCTATACTACAGCTATTGGGTCTTCTGGTCCGGAGTTATGAGTGTGGTATTGAGCTGACGACCGAGCACTACATAAGTTACCTAATGTTCATTAAGGCCACGACGTCAGTCCCCAATACTTACTACCTAACTAACAGGCATAGACGCCGAGTAATCGATGGGTTTCCATCGAAGGATCATCGGTGGTCCAATTTTTACTTTTATGTGCCGATTTGCCGAGCTACTGTGGGATCGAATGTCCCTTTGATTCCGTCTAGCTGGGATCCGATTGGTAGGGTCCAAGTTTTTTCTGTGACCATCTCAAGTCTTGCCTATTCTGATCTAACTTTCTTTTTGTTGTTTCTAATGTCCCTTTGTTGCCGATCTCGCAGAACTTAGGAAATGACCAACTGATTGGCAGAAGTCGTTCTCACTGTCCAGAGTCGAGGAAGCCAGAAGAAAAGGTGAAGGGTTCTCTCCGAAAGCATCTTTTTCAGAGTCCGCCGAGAGGGAAGAGGAAGACGAGGACCCGATCGACAAGCCAGAGTTAACTGAAGAGATCTTACAAGAAATGAGTTATCAAATCAATCTCCGAGAGCTGAAACTCCAAATGAAGAAGCAAGCCCAAGAGGTCGAACGCGCTGCGAACCCGGTCCAGGTCAACCGCATAATTGTTGACCTGAATCCTCTGGCGATCATGCCTCCTGCTCCCAGTGCCGAGCAGTCGGAAGTTACTCAAAAGGCCGAGGTGAGGCCTGTAGGAGTTGTGCTAAAAAAAACACTCCAAGAGGAAAGCCAAAGAAGTGGTGAAAGCCAAGGGAGTGACTGCTGAGCAGCCGAGGCCAAAGAAGAAGAAGTCTGTCAAGACAGTCACTGATTCAGCACAGACTCCCCCACCTGCAGACATCCCTAAGGATAGGTTCGCAGGTTCTGCTGCCTTATTCTCTAACGTAACCTTCCCGGGGGTACCTATGCCGGCCCTTGATTACCTGGTGAATCCGGAGGGCTATGGCTTACCAGGGAATTCAGGTAAAGAATCTCACCAACTTCCATATTATCCTAAGTATTCGTACTCACGTGTAGGTTTCTGATGTGCAGTTCAATGCCGAGGTCAACCGTACTTTGACCTGGTACGAGGGGACCGTGTCCCAACTGAATTCCCAAGTCAGAATACTGAAGGGTCAATGACCGAGACCAAGGAGAAGGCCGGCGAGGAAATGACTCTTAAGCATGATAAGGATCGTTTCTCCAAGGCCGAGGAGGAAAAAGATGAGGAGATCGCCAGGCTAAAGGCCGAGCTGGAGAGAGTCTCCCATCAGGTCCAAAGGGATGTCAAGGGATCGTTAGCGAAAAGGCTGGAAGACATCAAATCGCAGGTGGCCGGGCTAAACGGAGATTTGCTAAGGAATCATTTTTTATCACCAGAATGCCGCGAACCTATCTCTGATCGCCAAGCTAAAGGCTGAAGAGGAAAAGGCCGAGGGGAAGAGGTCCTTGCAGAACTTCGAGGCCGAGGCCCAGGAGTGGGCCGCGGATTATGAGAATGCCGTTCAAACCTTCGACATGGTTCTGAACCAGGTCCTAGAAGGGTTGGCCTTATCTCCGGAAGGCACTCCGGGTCTGTCTCCTCCTGCCGACGTTCCAGATGTTCTTGGTGCTGAAGTCCCCGAGGTGTTCTAGGCGGAGATTCCTGCAGGTGCCGGCGAGGAAGCCGAGTAGAAGTTGTTTTTACTTGTTTTAAGTTGTACCCTTATTTGTTTCTTTCTATTTGTTTGGTGTTTTTTGCAATGACTTTGTTGCCGAAGGCAAGTACAATGCATGGATGGCTTTATCCGTAATTTGATTAAGTATTCTTCTTTTCCAAATGGTCGACGCATGAGCCGAGCATTATATATCCTATATGTTTAGCTTGAATAAGCGTTTAAGATTGCTCTTAGGATGTTTGTAGACCAGCGATTTAGGACGAGATGGGTTTAGATATCGCACTCTTTAGAATATAGACAAGGCTATGTAAAAGACCTAGGTAATGTAGGAGTTCGTCATTGTGGCCAGCAATGACGAGTAGCGTGTTGCTTATGTTTTTTTTTTTTGAAATAACTAAAGCATAAGATGCCGAGCAAAGATCTGCTGTAAAAGGAGAGTATGGATGTACTCCCATTCCCCCCATTTTTTGGAGGAGGGGGCTAGATGGCCTCACCCGAAGATGAGCTGCCTACGTACCCAGTGAAGGGATCAAGCCGAGCCCGTAGTTTAAGGCAGAGGGCCGAGTACTAATGATAGTACTTCTTCAGATGTCGGGCATTCCAAGAGCGTGGAATGACCCTGCCGTCCATAGCGACGAGCTTGTACACGCCGGGTTTCACGACCTCAAAGACGCGGTAGGGACCCTCCCAGTGAGCGCCGAGCTTGCCCGCATTTAGTTCTGCGGTATTTTGAAATACTTCACGCAAGACGAGGTCGTTCTCCCGAAAGCTCCGAGGTCGAACGTGCGAGTTGTAGTATTGGGTAGCATTCTGTTGATAGCCTTGCAAACGAATGAGTTCACGATTCGGTTTTTCATCAAGGAAATCGAGCTGATCTAGTAACATGATGTTGTCGTCTTCAGGAGCATGCTGCCGACGAAGTCCAGGAAACTTCATCTCAGCTGGTATCACGCACTCAGATCCATAGACGAGGAAAAACGGGGTCTCGCCGGCTAGACGACGAGGGGTCGTTCTGTGTGACCATAAAACACCATCCAACTCCTCGGCCCATCTCCCTTTTTTTCCCCTAATCTCTTTTTTAGCCCGTCTACTATTGTTTTATTGATTGTCTCGGCTTGCCCATTACCTTGAGGGTAACGAGTGATGGACTTGGTGAGCCGGATTTTCCACTTCATACGGGATCCCATGTCTGCAGATGATGAATTTCCAGACAAAGTGTTCTACCTGAGTATCCTTAATTTTGGCGTAAGACTCGGCCTCGACCCACTTTGAGAAATAATCAGTAAGGACGAGGATGAGTTTCTTGGTTTTGGAGTTAGGCATGGGACCGACCATATCCATAGACCATCGCATGAACGGATAAGGCGAGGAGAGCGAAGATAGTAATTCGGTTGGCTGATGTATCATCGGAGCGTGTCTTTGACATTTCTCGCACTTGGCCGCGTATTGTTCGCAATCGCAGAGTATGGTCGGCCAGTTAAACCCGTGAGTTTTAATCCAAAGGGCAAGACTACGACCACCAGAATGATTTCCACAAGACCCTTCGTGTACCTCCTGCATAACTTGCCGAGCTGCGCTTCCTTCCATAGAGAGAAGGAGTGGTCCAGAGGAAGACCACTTGTAGAGCTTCCCGTTGGCCATTGAATACCGTGCGGCCTGGGCTTTCAGTTTTCGTGCAGCCCACTTGTTTTATGGGACCGTTCCTTCGGTGCTGAACTCTTGAAGCTTGGATATCCACTGGTTATCGCAGCCGTAGGTCGAAGGGTTTGCCGCCGGGTCAATGTCCATTGCATGAGGACCGAGCTCGTCTGGGATCGGATTGACTGTCGCAACCTGACCAGGGGCCTGGATGCTAGGACTCTCAATGAGCTCGAACGAGATTACTTGGCGGAAGTCAGACGCGGAGGCCGAGCCGAGTGCAGCAAGGGCGTCGGCCGAGGAGTTTTCAGATCGTGGAGTTTTTGAAGTTTGAAGCGAGTTCTTGAACGACTTGTAAATAAGCCTCCATTTGTTCTTCTCGGGTTGAGTAGTCGCCGTGGAACTGATTCACGACGAACTAGGAATCACAGAAGGCATGAAGACAATGGATCTCCAAACTTCTGGCCAAGCGTAGCCCCACTATAAGGGCTTCGTATTCAGATTCATTGTTGGAGGCATCAAACCCGAGTCTGAATGACTGCTCGATTACCTCCCCATTGGGAGTAGTGAGGGAGATTCCGACTCCAGATCCGAGTTTGGATTATGATCCGTCAGAATGTAGGGTCCAGGTCGGCCCTTCCTTCGTTGCCTGCTTTTCGATTGCCGAGCTAAGGGTATCGGAAATTTACCGAGTATGCATCCATCGACCGGTTGATATCGGGATCTGGGGGTTCGTCCTCGTCGACCTCATCGGTGAAATCCGACAGAACGAAGTCTATGAGGACCTGTGCTTTAGCTGCGGTACGTGGTCGGTACTCGATCTCGTATTCGCTGAGCTCAATGGCCCATTTAGCCAAGCGTCCAGACTGACTAGAACTGTGAAGGATGGCCCGTAGGGGGTAGGTGGTAAGGATGACGATTGTATGAGATTGGAAGTACGGATATAACTTCCGAGCTGACACGACGACCGCTCATGCCAATTTTTCCATCAACGGGTAGCGGGTCTGGGCACCCGTCAGCGACTGACTAATATAGAAAACTGCTCGTTGTGTGCTATCTTCTTCTCTGACCAGAACGCTGCTTACTGCCGATGGCGATACTGCGATGTACAAGAACAGTGGCTCTTCGTCGACTGGCTTGGAGAGGATTAGCGGAGTCTTCAAGTATTGTTCCAGCTATTGAAAAGCAACCTCGCACTGGTCAGTCCAGATGATTTTCTTAGTGTCACGAAGAGGTTTATAGAAAGGTAGACACTTATCTGTCGAGCGAGAGATGAAGCGGTTTAGGGCTGTTACTCTTCCAGTGAGGCGCTGGATGTGTTTTGCCTTTGTCGGGGACTTCATAGATTCAATAGCTGCGATCTGTTTGGGATTAGATTCGATTCCGCGCTTAGTCACAAGGTAGCCGAGGAATTCACCCGATTCAACGCCGAACCGACACTTGGTCGGGTTGAGCTTCATGTTGTATTAGCTTAGTTTCTTAAAACACTCCTCCAAGTGGTGTACATGATCGCCGGTGACTAGAGACTTGACTAGCATATCGTCGATGTAGACTTCCATTATTCTGCCTAGCTGTTCTGAGTACATTCTGTTGACTAGGCGCTGGTAGGTAGCGCCGGCATTCTTCAGCCCGAATGGCATTACCTTGTAACAGTAGGTTCCGCAATCCGTGATAAACGTTGTTTTTTCGCGATCGTCGGGGTGCATACTGATTTGTTTATACCCCGAGAAAGCATCCATGAAACTCAGAAGCTCGTTTCCAGCGGTAGCCTCCACTAAACGATCGATATGAGGGAGTGGAAAACTGTCTTTTGGACACGCTTTGTTGAGGTCCGTGGAAATCTACGCAGACACGCCATTTTCCGTTTTTCTTTTTGACGACCACCGAATTAGCGATCCAATCGGGATACTTTGATTCCATTATGGAACCTACTTTGAGTAATCAATCTACCTCGGCGTTGACTGCGGTGGCTCGTTCGTCGCCAAGCTTGCGCCTTTTCTGTTTAACTGGTTTGAAAGATGGGTCGACGTTCAGCTCGTGGCATGTTATCTGGGTGCTGATGCCAGGCATATCCTCGCCCGCCCATGAAAACGTGCTCGCATTCTGCTCGAGTAGTCTGATGATGTCTGAGCGCAAGGGATCCTGAAGATGGGAGCCGTTTTCCACACATCGCTCGGGATGTTCAGCGTCGATCGGCACTGAGATGACGGAATCGCCGTTTATCGGTCGGTCCGGCGACTCCAAAATCTGTAATTGCTATAAAGCGATTTACTGTTGTTTCTCGTCATCATGGTCGGCCGGCTCTTCTTAGCTGAACCGGTCGGCTTTCGATCGGTGACGGGGGACCGGAGTTTATGCTCAGCCAAGAGACATATTCCCGACTCTCGCTAGCTACCTCGGATTATTCCGAATCCTCGAGGTGTCGGGAATTTTAAGCACAGATGGTAGGGAGATAAAATTGCCTTCATCGCGTTAAGCCATGGTGTTTCGAGTATAATGTTATAGATTGTTGGGTGATCTGCGACGGAGAAGTCCACGATTTTAGTGACACCCTTGGCCTGGACAGGGAGTCGGATCGTGCCCAGAGTCATTGTTGTTTCCCCTGAAATCACCTCGGTGAGAGGGATGTTCATCCGGTGGAGTGTCTCGCGAAAGATGACATCTACGGTGCTTCCGGTGTCGATAAGGATCCGGGCAACCTCGAAATCGTTGACCACGAGTTCTATTACTAGGGGGTCGTTATGAGGATGAATGATTCCTTAGCGTCTTCGTTCTCGAAGGAGAGGTTGTGGTCAGGATGTCCTGGTCGGACGTTATCCGGGAGACAGAGTCGGCCTGTTGTTGGAAGGCCTTGATGGATGACACAGAATAAAAACAGTACAGCGAACCGCCCATGATCATGTTAATACGAGGTCTGGGATAATGTTGGCGATCGTCCTCGTCTCCTCTATCTCGCTTGCCCGTGTCGTTCTGTTGGGGGGTGCATCCTCCTTCTTTGGCCCGGGAAAGTCCTTACGGTAAAGGCTCCTAGTTTTACCTCGGCCACGCATTTGGTAAGGAGGCCACCAAGGACTTTACAGTTGGCGGTGATGTGCCCTTTATTCTGGTGGTGTTCGCAGTAAGCATTCTCGTCATACGAATTCTGGAGGAGCCATTGGTTTGAGCGTCCCCTTCCTCGTCCTCCGGATCGGCCACCACCTCGTCCTCCGGATCGACCCCCACCTCGTCCTTAATCGGGGTGCTCCTCTGTGTAGTAGAATTCATAATCCTCATCGTAGCCACGAGGTAGTTATGGGATCCTCGTTGTGATGGGGCCTCGTGGTCCACGTAGCGCCTGGTAGCCGTTTTGGTTTTTGCCAGCTGCTGTATAGCTGAGGGAATTGGTCGGCTCATCGAGCGACCTTGTTTTTCTTGGAGTGATAACATTTCCTCCTCGTCGGCTATGTATCCGACTGCTGGTTGAAGGGCTTCTTGGATCGTAACCACATGACGTTTTGCATGAGATCGTCGAAACTTCCCGGTAAATAACAATGCTTGCTTCAAGGCTTCGAGCGTTTCTTCATCCCCTATCTCATCGATCTGTGTCAGGGTGGACTTGAACCTTACGATAAAATCGCGGAGAGACTCATTCTGTCCTTGTCTGATGTTCCACAAATCCTTGCCGGTCGGCTCGGTTCGGGCCAGAATAACATACTGGGCTAGGAATTTACTCTGGTGGGTGTTGAGGTTGTCAACCGAGTATGGGTTGAGCTTTATAAACCAACGAAGGGCTGCCCCATCTAAGTGCTCGGCGAAGAGGAGGCAGACCCCGGTGTCCGATTGTCCCGGTGGGAACCGTGCTCTGTTCATAGCAACGTGGAAGGCGGCTAAGTGCGCCTTTGGGTCGGTTTAACCCTTTAAGATGTGGATTTTTCATCTTTCCAGGATCTGGAATGCTGACAGCTGTGATTTCCGAGATGAACGGAGTTCGTCTCGCTTCTTCCAGCATACGATCGATTGCTGGGGCTGATGAGGTTGCTCGGTGCACTTGGTTCTGCGCGGCCTTGAATCCGTCGTTAGTTCGAGTGATCATTGCTCTCATCTCTTCCAGTTCAGCGCGAAGATCGCGTCGCTCGTCTCCCCCATACTGATTGAGCTCATCGTCGGACACTTCGACAGTTTCTACACCGGCCTCCGGACGCTTGGTTCGTCCCTCGGTTTCCTCGGCCTGATCAGTTTCCGAATCTCTTTTGTTGTGATCGTCCTGATTGACAACCGGTCTGTTAGGAGCTGGGTCTCCTTTACGTGGAGGAGATGGAGGAAGACGAGTGAGATCCGTTATCTTGAAGGTATTGGTGGGTGTCTGTAATCCATCATTGAAGTTGAGGGAACTTTGAGCTTGGGTTGGAACTCTCCTCAGGGGTTTGAGTCGTGGCTAGTTGAGTAGAAATCGTGCTTAACTGGCTGAGGATTCCACGGTTTGCAGTCTCCTGCTCGGCAGCCTTTCGGGCGAGGTCGGCCAGAGTGGTCGCAACAGCCTCGAGATTCACCTCGAGACGTTTCACGCCTTGGTCGTCTCGTACAGTGCGTATGACGGTAAGATTCTCGGCCGATCCTGGTTGTCGTCCAGCCGGAGGAGTTTGCTGTTCGTTGGACATGGTGCTTGCTAGGGTTTCGGCTTGTGAGAAAGTTTATTCGGGTCCCCATAGTCGGTGCCAAATTGTGTGGGTAAAATCTCACAATCACTATTTGATCGAGAAGTCTTTGGGAAAACTCGAATCAAAGAGCTCGTCATAAACACGAAGTACCTAGCAAAGACTTGCTTTATTGATATGTAAAAGATAGTCTTTCGTAGTTTAAGCTTTTAGGGTTCTTAAGCCAGAAAGAGATGGTCTACAAGTTTGACCTAAGGGAGTATATATACAGAAGTATGCCGACTTGGAGATATGTTTAAATCCTAGATCTTCTCGTTTCCTTCTGATTCACCTTTCCTTTTCTCTTCAGGTCGGCTCGCCTAGTTCTGGGCATGTATGTCCTCGGCTTCCCTTAACAAGATATGGGCCTTCGTGCTAATCGCTCAGCCTATCAGTTGACGATGAGCTCAGCCTTTCGAGAATGACAAAGGTTGGCCAAGGGGTTGATTAAGTTAAACTCCTCAGCCTTATGATCAAGACTTTGTTCCTTATGCCGAGCTCTTGTCTCATGTGGGAGAGCTCGGCGTTCTGGATAGGACCATGTGATAAGTGTTGTCGAGGACTCGGCTCTTTCGAGAATGAAGATGCACGCCGAGCATTATGAGGAGTCTCTGTTTTACGCCGAGGGTGTGGTTTAAGTAAACTCCCTCGGCACTTGGTAAGAGACTTACTAAGTTGGGATTTACTCCCTCAAGGCATGCTCGGCTTACTGTATTCACACTTGCTTATTTCGTCCATGTCAAATAGGGTGGGGGATATTTGACCCCCACAATCATGCTTGCTCTTACTATGTTTGAGTAGTCTTTTAGTTAGGAATATGATTTTTCTAGGAGGAATCATGGTTTGGTAGATAGACAATAGGACTGTGTAATGATTAATTTGTAGGCTTACTTTCATATCAAAACTTAATATAATCATATGATAAACATGCTACTAATACACCACTTAGAGGAAGAGATCCAAAATTTGATAGTGAAAGCTTTACTATTTATAGTTTAGTAGAATTTGATTTTATGAACTTAATGCCTAGATTAATTGGTTGATCAGTCCATAGGTTCTCTTTCTGAAAAGATATATGTTAGAGTTAACTTGGATACTAAATTATCTAGACTGACTAAGCCTGACCATAAGGATAGTCAATTAATAGTGATTTCAACAATATAGCCTAGATTAGGATTTACACTAGTTACTACCCTGAATATTTCAAAAGTGATCCTCTGATGCATTGCCTCACTTCCTAACGCTTTTTATTTTTGAATTTTCTCACGTTTTATTTGTTTTAGCATTTTTCAGGCATTGATCGATCGACCGCATAATCTGCAATCGACCGAAAGGTGTTCTAATTGATCGACTAGTTCACACTATCGATCGACCAAAACCACAAACAACCTCATTTTGCTGCTTCACTCGAAGGAACTTGGACGTGCTACTCCGTACACCTTACTCTCTGTGGATTCGACCCCTAAGTACTACTGCGAGACATGTGCGCTTGCAGGATATATTTTAGGTGAAAGCTAAATCCTCATCAAGTTTTCTGGTGCCGTTGTCGGGGAGTAACGGTTGACCACTAGCATAACGAACAAACTCCAGACTAAGCATTTTTATTTTTCTTCATATCTGATTTCCATTCTTTTTCATTTTTCAAATATATATATATATATATATATATATATATATATATATATATATATATATTTGAAAAATGAAAAGAAATGAAAATATATATATATAGTATGCATAATCCTTTCCATACAATTGCAGGATATGATCTGCCCGGGAGGACCTTTCAAGTGTGTTCAGCCTTTAATACTCGAGAGCCAAGGACATGAGAGTATCATATCAAGACGCAAGTGGTGGCATTGGTGGAAAGAACTAAGTTCGAGGGCCTAGATTCGGAGCACCCTATGGACCATCTAGACGGTTTTGAAGAAATATGCAGCATCACTCAAGTCAGTGGAATGACGCCTGGAGAACTCAGATGCCGCCTATTTCTTTTCTCACTGAGGAATAAAGCTCTTTGGTGGCTCCGCTCACTCCCAAATGGAACATTCGAAGATTGGGAAGAATGCAAGAATGCATTTGTCAACAAATTCTTCTCAAGGTCTCGTTCGAATGTCTTTTGAGACCTAATTCAGAGATTCTAGCAAGGGAGCAATGAAAGATTTCATGAGTCATGGGATTGACTAGAAGGATATACTAGGGAATGCTCACATCACGGGTTCAGCAGCGAAAACATTCTCAGTACATTCTACAGAGGGATTCACATCCGACACCGACGTACATTAAACACCGCCAGTATCGGTGACTTCTCAACAAGGTCAGCAGCATCAGGAGTCGAACTTATTAGGAACATGGCCGCCAGTGATCAGAAAAATGAGCCAGAATTAGCAACCCAAAAGGGACAGCTCTTATGTACCAATCGAAGAATTCCAGAAGCTCAAAAGCAAGCTCAAGTCATTTATCGAAAAACAAAACTCACAAGCAGGCTTTTTACAAAGCCTTGAGTCAAGGAACAAAGGAGGTAAAAAGGACGAACCCACACACACGAAACTAAGGTCGATGGAAATCAAGGGTGTCGACCCGACCAGCATAATCTCTGACCGATCGATCGATCACAAACCCGCACCGATCGATCCCTTCAACGAATCGATTGCCTGCGTCACTGCCCGGATAAATGAGGTAACTTTGCACTACAACAAGTCAAGTAAAGTAAGCCTATTGATAACTTCTTTTTTCAGTAAAATACAGGAAATGGAGAGGCAATTAATAAAGCAAGTGGACGACAATCTCTCAAAGCTAATGAAGGAAGGATAAATCTTGACAACGTTACTTACGAACGACCTGATTGCCCTCCAAGGGAAGATAGCCAAGTCTGGTATACTAAAATATCCGAACCACCACAACAGACAGGAATTACAAGCAGTAACCTTAAGGAACGGTAAATTTTACAAGGAATCAGAATATTCTTAGGAAACTGATGAACTGCCTGATCTGGTGTCGACAAGCAAGAAGGCTAGATATCCTGATGAATACCCAACCACAGCACAAACAAAGGAGAACAGCCCGCAGCAGAATGATGAAATTCCTACACATGTTCCCAGGATTCCTTTCCCAGGTGCACTCAAGAGCAAGAAGAAGGAAAAAAGAGGAGAAGAGGTTGAGAGAGCTAATAGACCAGCTCGTCATCAATCTGCCACTTGTAGAAGACTGCAGCATGATACCTTCTCTAAGAAAGTATCTGAAGGGGGTAGTCACAAACAGCATTACCATAGAAAGAGGAGTGATGATGATATCGAAGGAGAGCAGCAGAGCACTACAAGATGGAATGCCAGAAAAGTTAGAAGACCCAAGAAGCTTTGTCTTGTCTTGTACAATCAAGGAGCAACTTTCCCACGATCTCTGTGTGACCTGGGAGCTCAGTGTGAACATGATGCCTCACTCAGTAGCCAAACGCCTCGGGATGAGTGACTTCCAGGAAACTAAAATCACCCTGGCCTAGCTGACAGATTCACAAGACGACCCATAAGAATGCTCTAAGATCTCGAGGTATACGTTAAGGGATGCCTTATACTTACTGATTTTATAATTCTTGATATTGACACAGAACTAAAGGATCCATTAATTCTCCGAAGGCCGTTCCTTGCGACGTCAGGAGCTCTCATCGACATAGAGGAAGGGACAATGAACCTCAGATTAGGAGATATGGTGCTAGACTTCGACGTAAATAGGAGCCTCAAAAACCGAGGATGGATGGATATGTATATCATGTTAATACAATCGAAGATGAAGTAATGCATATCTATAGGAATATAAGTGACAATGAACCAGTGACAAGGCTGAAAACCTCGGTCAAGATAAATTCCTTGACTACCTATCAATGTAGTATAGCTAAGGGTCGAATCCACAAGTCCCAAAGTTTACACTATAGTCTAATAAATTATTTAACTTAGCTAAGATAATAAAAANTAAGAACAATCATTGACTCAAACATAAACATAGAATTGATCCACTTTCTTGGCATCAATCACGTTCCTAAGCAATCTAGATATCTAAACTCTCGCATGTATCTAGAATTTGCTAGAAAGCACTAAGAATGAGTTTGATAAGTATACAATTTTCCTTAGCATCAGCTTTCGTTGGCTAAGGACAAATTGCTCATCTATTGTAGATCTAGCAACATAAAACACTTTTGGTGATTAGATTAAACTTATTATCATAAACTAGGTGATCAATCTAGTCTAAGCATTATGACTAACAATAGATGAAGGAATCAATATACTAACATATTTGTGTCTAACTTAAACCATATAAATCCCTAAATCTAACTATAAAACTACTCAAACATAATTGAAAAACACAAAAGCATAATCATAAACATAAGAATAACTAAAATAAAACTTGTATTGAAATGAAATGAAATAGATTAGGGATAAGAAAACTTCTCCACAAATGTGATGAAAAATCTTGAATCCAAATCTTAAAATAATAAAGCAAAAGAATAACAAAATGAAGAACAAAAATGAAGAACAAAGAGAATGAAAAACAAGAGCAAAAAGGGAATAAAAAAGTGGAATGAACAATGGAATGAAACAAAAGAGAAAGCTTATTGTGGCTGAATGGGAACCTCAGCACTGATATATGGATCCAATTTTCGTCCATGATGAGAGAATTAAGGAGTGATTGGAGTTAATCACGTGACAGACAACTTTCCAAGTTTGGCATTCGGATAGAAATACATATCTTCAGTAAAACAATCATATCTTCTTAACCGCTAATCAGAATGACTTGAAACCACCGCCAAAATGAAGCTAACTCAATTTTCTATCTCGTGTAAATTCCTATGGGAAGGCTTTCGTATGACATGATCTGTAAGGCACTTAAGACTGGTTCTGCATTGTCATTTCACTTTTTTGCCTCCTTTTGCCTCAAATCTTCATTCCAAAGTTTTAATCCATACTCCAATGCATTAAGCACCTGTTAAGACTCTAAACAAACCAAAAGACTCGAAAAACAAAGGAAAATCAGGTGTTAAAAGATGTAAAAAATGCAATATATCAACCGGAAGAACACGAAGAGCTCATATCAAAAGAAGTCAACGAACACCACCAAACCATTGAAGAAGAGTTAACTTTTGATCATGAAGAGAAGTGGGATAGGATGATCGCTTCGACAGCACTATCATAGGAAGAAGGCAAAAGTGACGTCAACCAGGTTCAATACCCGAACAAAGTGATCGAGCATCCTCTTAAGACGGCCGACCCGTGGGACTGGAGAAAACTCCCAAACATCGAACACAAAACTCTACCACCTGGGTTACGGTACGCATATCTTTGAGAAAATTCTACATACCCAGTCACTATAAACGATAAACTTAATAATGCAGAGCAAGCTTTGCTCCTTAATGAACTAAGAAAATATCGTAAATCTCTTGGATATTCCTTAGAGGATATACCAGGAATCTCTCCTGATCTTTGCATGCACAAGATCAACTTGGAAGATGAATCCAAATCATCGGTGGAGCGGAAACGGAGGTTAAACACGAATCTTAGGGATGTGGTGAAAAAGGAAATAATGAAACTTCTTGAAATTGGAATTATCTTTCCGATATCAGACAGCAGTTGGGTCAGTCCTGTCCACGTTGTGCCAAAGAAAGGCGGAATGATGGTCATGAGAAACGATAAAGAAGAATCCGTAGCAACAAGGACGATCACTGGACAACGTATGTGCATAGAATGCAGGAAGCTAAACACAGCAACACGAAAAGTCCACTACCCGCTCCCATTCATTGACCAAATGGTCGAAAGGTTAGCCAAACACGAATACTGTTGTTTTCTTGACGGGTATTCTGATTTCTTTCAGATTCCAATCCACCCCGACGACCAAGAAAAGACTGGCTTCACTTGTCCATACAGGACCTACGCATACAGACGAATGCCCTTCGGCTTATGCAATGCACCGACAACCCTCCAGCGCTGCATGATTTCCATATTCACCGACCTCATAGAAGATATTGTGGAAGTATTCATGGATGATTTCTCAGTTTACGGTAACACGTTCAAATCATGTCTTGATAACATGTGTAGAGTACTAAAACGGTGAGAAGACAAACATCTAGTCTTCAACTGGGAAAAGTGTCACTTTATGGTCCAAGAGGGATAGTCTTGGGCCATAAAACCTCTGAAAAAGGGATAGAGGTGGACAAGGCAAAAATCTTGGTAATGGTGAAACTACAACCCCCAATAATGTAAAAGGTATTCGTAGTTTTTTGGGACATGCATATTTTTACAGGAGATTTATCAAGGACTTTTCTCAGACAGCTCGACCGCTTACTAAGTTATTATATAAAGATATACCCTTCGACTTTGATGACGAATGGTTGGACGCATTCAGGAGAATAAAAGCAACCCTGATCTCGGCACCAGTAGTTCAACCACCTGACTGAACTCAACCTTTCCAAATTATGTGCGACACCAGCAACTATGTCGTGGGAGCAGTCTTGGGAAAAAAAGAAAGAAAAGAAGTTGCATGTCATATATAATGTAAGTAAAACACTGAATAACGCTCAGTGCAGCTACCGAACTACTGAAAAAGAGATGCTAGTTGTGATCTTCGCTTTAGAGAAGTTTTACCCATACCTTGTCGGTTTGAAAATCATAGTCCACACCGATCACGGTGCTCTCAGTCATCTGATATAGAAGAAAGACTCCAAGCCTCGCTTACTGCGATGGGTACTGCTTCTACATGAGTTTGACCTAACAATAGTAGACAAGAGGGGGACTGACAGTGGATTAGCAGACCATCTTTCCAGAATGAGAATCGATGAAGGGGTGCCCATTTGCGACGACCTGATAGATAAAAACATAAACAAACTAGAATTATTTGCAATAGAAGAGAAGATGCCATTGGTCCCCAGGCATCAAGTCCTGGAGTCGCCTTGGTATAGTCACATTGTAAACTATTTGGCAGTTAAGACTGAACCTCCCTTTTACACAGGATATAGGAAGAAAAAGTCCCTAAGAGACATCCGACGGTATCATTGGGACGAACCTTACCTATACAAGAATTGCTCTGATGGCCTTTTTCGAAGGTGTATCCCAGAAGAAGTAATTCCAGGAATTCTAAAAGGTTGCCATGGTGCAGATTACGGAGGACACTTTGCCACATTCAAAACAGTTTTGAAAGTGCTCAAGCCGGCTTTTGGTGGCCAACCATGTTAACGAATGCACATTCATACATATCCAAATGCGACGGATGCCAACAAACGGGGAACATCAGCAAGCGGAACGAAACTCCACAAAATTTTATTTTAAAAGTTGATATGTTCGATGTATGGGGGATAGACTTCATGGGACCCTTCCCTCCTTATAACGGGAAAGAATACATCATAGTAGCAGTTGAATACGTGTCCAAATGGGTGGAAGCAGTAGCAATGGTAACAAATGATGCCGATGTAGTCATCAAGCTATTCAAGACAATTATCTTCCGACGTTTCAGAGTACCCCGAATGGTGATAAGCGATGGAGGAAAACATTTTGTCAATCGAGCTTTCAGTGCAGTAATGAAGAAGAACAGGATCAGACACCGCTTTGCCACACCTTATCACCCCCAAACCAGTGGTCAAGTTGAGGTGTCAAGCAGACAAATCAAGGGTATCCTAGAGAAGACCGTAAACCAATCCAGGTCAGACTGGTCTGATAAACTCCATAATGCACTATGGGCTTATAGAACGGCTTTTAAAACCTCATTAGAGACCACACCTTACGACTTGGTTTACGGCAAGGCATGCCATCTTCCTATTGAGCTTGAATACAAAACAGCATGGGCAATCAAGGATATGAACCTTGACTACAGGAAGTCCGGTAAAAAATGCCTCACCGCCCTTATTCACATGGATGAACTCAGACATCTTGCCTACGACAACGCTAAACTCTACAAGGAAAAGGCAAAAGCTTACCATGACAAGAGAATAGTACGACGTGATATCCAGCCGAAAGACCTAGTCCTCCTATACAACTCTAAAGCTCGACTCTTTCCTGGGAAGCTACGATCTCGTTGGCACGACCCTTTTAGAGTAAGGGAAGTCACATCACATGGAGCAATTGTCCTATAGGGAAAACAAGAACATACTTCACAATGAATGGCCAGAGGGTAAAACCCTATTTTGCATATGAGGAAAATAAGGTTTCACCCATGATAACCTTTCACAAGCCACCACCACCGGAGGACTAAAAATCTTCGACTGTGTCGAGCTAACCGACTTTAAACAAAAGTGTTGAGTGGGAGGCAACCCACTGCTACGTTTTAGATTAGTTTTTTTTAAATGTTTTTGTTCGTGTCTCAGGAAATAGGATTCAAAGATTCAACCAAGAGGATACATAATCGATCGATCGCCTGCAGTTCATAAGCTTCACTTTGTTATCTCGATGGAGAGCCAGAGGCCACTGATTCAAATCAACTAGTGATCCAGGAGAATGGTGTGCACTTCAACACTAATCAAAAGAGAAGTAAGAATCAGGAGAATCATACTTTGATCAATCGATTGATGACTGTATCGATCGATGAAAAATCAGAATGAAGAACACTTCCTCAAATCAACATGACATATGATAATATACTATTGTCGTCATGTACAAATCCTCTCCTATTCCATGTAAAGTCCTTTCAATTCCAATAAGACAAAGAAGGTCATTCGATACACTAGAAGACAACGAGGTAAAAGCCATCTTCCATTTATATTTTAATCCATTTCAATTCTCATTTTTCTCTCACAGCTTGTCAAAATCAAGGACGATGTTATTCAAGTCTGGGGGTATTCCTCGTCATCTAACTCGTTTGTTTCTTTTGACGCACTTTTACACCCATTTTTAAAAAAAATATTATCGGGTCAAAAGTGTTTTATTGAGTCAACCCAGGTCTGGAATAAAGACCTTACTCACAACTGGACTGCGGCCTAGTGACCATCTTTACAAGACTGCCCCAAGACACTTGTTTCAGAAACCCCATACTCAAGCTTCCCCANCAAATCCATTCATGACTTCTTATCCACTTTACCACTCTCTAGCTGATCCTGAATGGTCAACTTATCTCGAGTTAATACCACACCCATAAACCTAACCTCTTTTCAAACCCCATGCAGTC
>OVAP01003042.1:0-17634 GCA_900406295.1 Aurinia saxatilis
TAGCTTGATCACCTAGAAAGTTGATTATAGGTTAATTAATTGATGCGACAGATTATGTTATTTCAGATTATGTTTGTTCTAGCTTGATCACCGATATTTTTTAAGAAGATCTCTAATTAATATCTTATCTATGAATTTCAGATTTCCCAAAGAATTACCCAAGGCCTAGCTTTTGTCCCATTGATTTAAACTCATTCTCTACAGCTTTAATTAATAGTTATTCGTTAGTCATATCTATTTAAATCTGCTTAGTGAAGTTTTAATACTTAAATTTATAGGCAACTGAANCTACAGCTAATTAATTGTGCTCTTGCAGTTAGCTCTTAGGGTAAATTTGAGCATATCACAAAACACTAAGGTATTTATAAAATTTCGTAATTTGAGAAATAAATACTCAACTTTCATGTGTATTAACCCACGGATTGGAAGATTCCTTGACATGTTTTTTTATGATCTCTAATGGTGTCCAAATTCATGTGTATTAACCCACGAATTGAGGGATTTTTGGACTTGTTTTTTTCAGATATCTTACCGTAACCAAAATATTAAGTCATTTATATCATTTGGTAATTTTGGAAGAATACTCAAGTATTATGTATTAACCCATAAATTTAAGGATTTCCGGTATTCTTAGATGATCTCTTATGGTGTCCAAAATACTAAGGTATTTATACCATTTGGTAATTTGAGAAATAAATACTCAACTTTCATGTGTATTAACCCACGGATTGGAAGATTCCTTGACATGTTTTTTTATGATCTCTAATGGTGTCCAAATTCATGTGTATTAACCCACGAATTGAGGGATTCTAGAACTTGTTTTTTATCAAATCTCTAACCGTATCCAAAATATTAAGTCATATATATTATTTGGTAATTTTGGAAAAATACTCAAGTATCGTGTGCATTAACCCACAAATTTAAAGACTTCCGGTGTTTTTTAGATAATCTCTTACGGTGTCCAAAACACTAAGGTATTTATACCATTTGGTAATTTGAGAAAAAATACTAAACTTTTATGTGTATTAAGCCACGGATGGGAAGATTCTTTGACTTGTTTTTTTATGATCTCAAACGGTGTCCAAATTCATGTGTATTAACCCACGAATTGAGGGATTCTTAGACTTGTTTTTTTCTTCAAAATCTCTAGCGGTATTCAAAATATTAAGTTATTTATATCATTTGGTAATTTTGGAAAAATACTCAAGTCTCGTGTGTATTAACCCACAAATTTAAGGATTTTTGGTATTTTTTAGATGATCCCTTACAGTGTCGAAAATACTAAGGTATTTATACCATTTGTTAATTTGAGAAAAATACTTAAGTTTCATGTGTATTAAGCCACATATTGGAAAATTCTTTGATTTTTTTATTTATGATCTGTAATGGTGTCCAAATTCATGTGTATTAACCCACGAATTGAGAGATTTTTGGAATGTTTTTTTTTTTAAAGATCTCTAACCGCATCCAAAATATTAAATCATTTATATCATTTGGTAATTTTGAAAAAATACTCAACAATCGTTTGTATTAACCCACAAATTTAAGGATTTCCGTAATCTTTTATATGGTCTCTTACGGTGTCCAAAATACTAAGGTATTTATACCATTTGAGAATTTGAGAAAAATACTCAACTTTCATGTGTATTAACCCATGGATTGAAAGATTCTTTGACACTTTTTTTATGATCTCTAATGATGTCCAAATTCATGTGTATTAACCCACAAATTGAGAGATTCTTGGACTTGTTTTTTATAAGATCTCTAACTGTATCCAAAATATTAAGTCATTTATATCATTTGGTAATTTTGGAAAAATACTCAACTATCATGTGTATTAACCCACAAATTTAAGGATTTCCGGTAATTTTTAGATGATCTCTTACGGTGTTTAAAATACTAAGGTATTTATATCATTTGGTAATTTAAGAAAACAGTAATGAATTTTCATGAGTATTAACCCACAGATTGGAAGATTCTTTGACTTGTTTTTTTTATGATCTCTAATGGTGTCCAAATTTATGTGTATTAACCCACGAATTAAGGAATTATTGGACTTATTTCTTAGAAAAATCTCTAACCGTATCCAAAATATTAAGTCATTTATATCTCTTGAAAAATACTCAACTATTGTGTATTAACCCACAAATTTAAGGATTTCCGGTATTTTTTTAGATGATCTCCTATGGTGTCCAAAATACTAAGATATTTATACCATTTGGTAATTTGCGAAAAATACTCAACTTTCATGTGTATTAACCCACGAATTAAGGGATTCTTGGATTTTTTTTTTTTAAGATCTCAAACTGTATCCAAAATAATAAGTAATGTATATCATTTGGTAATTTTGTAAACATATTCAAGTATTGTGTGTATTAACCTACAAATTTAAGAATTTCTGGTATTTTTTAAATGATCTCATACGGTGTCCAAAACACTAAGGTATTTATACCATTGGTTAATTTGAGAAAAAATACTGAACTTTCATGTGTATTAACCCACAGATTGGAAGATTCTTTGACCTTTTTTTTCAATGATCTCTAATGGTGTCCAAATTCATGTGTATTAAACCACAAATTGAGGGATTCTTGGACTTGTTATTTTAAAAAGATTTGTAGTATCCAAAATATTAAGTCATTTATATTATTTGGTAATTTTGAAAAAAATACACAAGTATCGTGTGTATTAACCCACGAATTTAAGGATTTCCGTTATTTTTTAGATGATCTGTTACGGTGTCCAAAATACTAAGGTATTTATACCATTTGGTAATTTGAGAAAAATACTTAACTTTCATGTGTATTAAGCCACAGATTGGAAAACTATTTGACTTGTTTTTTTATGATCTTTAATGGTGTACAAATTCAAGTGTATTAACCTACGAATTGAGGGATTTTTGGACTTGTTTTTTTTCAGATCTCTAACCGTATCCAAAATACTAAGTCATTTTTATCATTTGGTAATTTTGGTAAAATACTCTTATCGTGTGTACTAACCCACAAATTTAACGATTTACGGTATTATTTTAGATGATCTCTTACGGTGTCCAAAATACTAAGGTATTTATACCATTGGTAATTTGAGAAAAATACTCAACTTTCATGTGTATTAACCCACGGATTGGAATATTCTTTGACTTGTTTGTTTATGATCTCTAATGGTGTCCAAATTTATGTGTATTAACCCACGAATTGAAGGATTCTTGGACTTGTTTTTTTTTTGATCTCTAACCGTAACCAAAATATTAAGTCATTTATATCATTTTGTAATTTTGAAAAAATACTCAAATATCATGTGTATTAACCCACAAATTTAAGGATTTCTGATATTTTTTAAATAATCTCATACGGTATTTATCAAAGGTTATAAGTCAAGCTGATGTTGTTATAAAATACACATGAAATTTCAGTCCACGCCTTTTCGTTACACGCCCTCAACGCGCTCATAATGCGCGTGGGTTTTGATTATATCTACTGGGCTTTAGCTATCATAGTAATTTTAATGGGCTAGCAATGATATTTGGGCCTAACGAAACGGGCTCACAATATAAATTACAGCTTTTCTCCCCCATTTCAATTTATCAAACGGTTATGCTCATTTCAGCCGCCGGGTCGATCGCCGGAGAATCGCCGGAGAAGAAGAAGAACAAATCATCCTCTTCTTCTTCTTCTACATCATCTCTATTACTTCTCCTTCCAGATCAAATCCTCACGAATTGCATCGCTCGTGTGCCGAGATCTTACTACCCATCGATCTCACTCGTCTCCAAAACCTTCAAGCGACTCATTACATCGCCGGAGATCTACATCGAACGGTCAGTAATTAACGTTACGGAACAAGTGATCTACGTTGTTCTTAGATCTCGTCCTACAGAGACTCCTCGTTGGTACACTGTTAATCAGAATCAGAATCAGAATTTTAATAAATTGGTTCCGATTCGTTCGTTTCCTTCGATTCCGTGTTGGGGAATGTCTATGGTTTCTCTAGGTTCTAAAATCTATGTAATTGGTGGATGTGTGGATGGTGAATTGGTTAATAATGTGTTTGTTGTTAAGTGTCCATCGCATAAATGTAGAGTTCTTCCTAGTATGAAGCAAGCACGGGGCTGTGCGGCGACGGGGATTATCGACGGGAAATTGTATGTGGTTGGAGGCTGTGATGCCAAGTCGTTGGATTGGGTTGAGGCTTTTGATCTTGAGAAGGAGAGTTGGGAGAGTTTGTTGTGTTTGAATAATGTGGAAGTGCACGATAAGACTATTCGGAGTTTCGTTGTGGATGGGAAGATTTGTATGATGGATAGGTCGAGTAGCTTTGTTTATGATCCGAGAGAAGGTAGTTTGGTGAGTGATTTGTTGTTGAATATTAACTGGCGGGTGGGTTCTTGTGTTGTTGATGATAAGTTGTATAGTTTTGGTAATAGTAATAAGATATCGGTGTTTGATCCGATCAAGAGGAGATGGAAAAAAGTTAAGGGTCTTGGAGGTTTACCTGAAACACCTAGTGGTTCTAGAATGGTGAATCGTGGTGGAAAACTTTTGACTTTTTATAATCTTGAAAAGCAAGTGACGGAGATTTTGTGTACGGAGATTGAATTGGGAAGGAATGAAAGAGGAGCGATTCAGGGGACCATATTGTCGTCAAATCTTGCCGTTTATTTGAAAGAATCCTCCTCCACCATTGTACAAGCTCTAGTGGTTACCATTTGATGACCCTATGAGAGGGATTGTAAAGGTATGCTTCTGACCCGATAACTTTAACGGTTTAAGAAGCTAGCTTGTTTAGCCACCAAACCTGACCAAAGCTTGTCTAACTTCTATCATGTTTTTTGTCTGTTGCAGCCAATAAGCTTAGAAAACTTGGTCTGATCAAGATTAAGGAACATACTAGGCTGTATACTATTGGATGTTGGAATCCAGAACATAATACAGATGTCTTTTCATTTTTGGGCTAAATGTTTGTGAAACTTTGCATTTTCATGTCCCTTGTTTCTTTGTACAACTCAATGTATGTGATTTTTGTTGTTTGGTAAATAGCTACGTTACCGGTTGTTTATAAAATCAAGCGCTTTTTGAAATGTTTGAATCTGCTGTGGTTAATATTTGATAGCATCATCTGATAGTGGAGATATCTTTCAAAGAAAACACAAAATTTGACATATAGTACTCGTTTTATCTGGCTTTATTGTGAATGTATAGTACTTTGTTAGAATCGATTTACAAAGAAACTTTGATATGATTCTAAACCAGAAATGACATCATATCATCAAGCCTCACAGGCTGAGAAGGACCTAACTCTTCACTCCGACACTGTTGTTTGAAGAGGCAATTTGCTCTCGATTCCCTTGGCTTCCTCGGCTTGCTTCTCTGCCACAGCCTTCGACAATCCAAACATCTGAAATCAACCCAAATGAACTTAAGTTAGGAGATAGATGATCACCAAATGAGATGTATCTGCTAATACATCTCAAACCTTGTAAAGACTCGTCACTAGTCACACAGATAATCATGTTCTTCGAAGATCACTGGTTCAATCATGAATTGTGCAACCAGTTTGGACTAGAAAACAACAAACTGTATCAAATGTATTGTGACGTCTCCTATCACCTAAATGTGATTTCTACTAAACACAACCACATACACCAAGTCCATGCCCAATGAAGCAAACAGATTAAAAATCCACAATTTTGCAATACCCTTTTGCTCATGATCCTACACATACACTAAGAGTCAGAGAAAACCACCAAAGACTCTCTTCAAGAACTAAAACATAAGCCTATAAGAGAACTGAGAAAGAACCTTCTTAATAGTCTTCTGGAAACAAGTCTTGTGTTCATCCATCGAAGCATGTATAAACTCATCGATATGATCTTTGACATCCTCAAAGAAAGTAGCATCTTCCTTCACCTTCCTCCTACATGAAGCCATAGCTGGCTTCTGAGGAACCTCAGTTTGATTCTTCTGTGTCTCCATGATAGACTACAAAAAAAAATAAACCCAACAAAAGTAAATACAGAGCAACCAAGAAACACTTATACACATCATTACTAACAATAATTTATACAAAGATTAAATCTCAAAACCACAAAGAAAGAAGCAGCATTATCTAAATAAACACCCACCAACTGTTCGATTAAGGCCATGTTCTTTACCCTATCGCTGTGATTGCGTCAGCGACCCGAGAATTTACCTTGCTTGAGACGTAAGTATGTGATGAATAACACTAACAACTCAGTCAACGTAATCGCAACAACACCGTTGACGGAATCGCATTGGCTCTTCCACCGTCGCTGTTTTCATCAACGACAGCTTTAACATCACTAACACCCATGTAAACAGTCGCAGCGACTCCTCTTTTTTATTTTCAAAGTTTGTTTTACCATTGTCTGCGTTATATTTTCCAGTCGCTAACACAAACGCAGCGATAGAAAAACGAACAGGGCCTAAATGCCAAACAGAAAGAAAAATTTGAAATGATTCCATTAACTACTAAACATCACTGTCCATAATCACTACTTACAAATACAATTATTAAATCTCAAGACCATAACGAACGAAGCAATCTCTGAATTAACACCTACCAAGTGTTCGATTAAATGCCAAAACAGAAACAAAAACTCCACGATTTCCAAACAAAATTCGTAATGATTCTATTAATTACTAAACGTCACTCTCCATAATCACGAACAAGTATAGAGATCAAAGAACAAGAGAGAGCTTCGTGGTCAATATTTTACCTGCACAAATGTTTATCTTCTTGCTTCTAGAGGTTTCTTCTTTTTCTCCTTCTACAACAGAACAGAACAGTCGAACGATTTTTATACACAACAAAACCTTGGAGAACAAGTGGCGCAAAACGCAGCGTTTTATGTACAGTTTTTGGGCCACTATAAAATAAATGGGCCTAAACAAAAGCCCATGATTACATCTCTCCCGCCAGACCGAACAGTGGTACACAGATTTTGACCAAAACAAAGTAAAAAGCATCTCAAAGTAAAGTAGAGCCCCTTTTCTCTCAGTGTTTTAAACTATTTTGGGATCATTTGTGCATCTCTCTGTGTCTGAAACTGAGTTTCAATTCTCACAAAAATGGCGACGAAGAGCAAGATTTTGTTCATCGGAGGAACAGGTTACATCGGGAAGTATATAGTTGAAGCTAGTGCAAGATCTGGACATCCAACGTTATGTCTTGTTCGAAATTCGACACTCACTAGTCCCTCACGATCCATTACCATTGAGAATTTCAAGAATCTTGGTGTTCAGTTTCTACTCGTTAGTAATCAGTCTCTAACACCCTTCTCAAATTTTTTGGAAATTTTCGGTTTAATGGGTTAAATAATGATTGTGGTTTGGATATATATAGGGAGATCTTAATGATCATACGAGTCTTGTGAATTCGATTAAGCAAGCTGATGTTGTTATATCTACTGTTGGACATTCGCTTTTGGGAGAGCAAGACAAGATTATCTCTGCCATTAAAGAAGCTGGTAATGTTAAGGTAATAAAAAGAGTATAATGTTTTTCTTGTTGAGAGTTTGTCTTGTTTAAGAGTACTGTAATGTGTGTATCTTTGGGATTAGTGACATTTTGATGCAAGAATAGTTTAAATATTGTAGGATATTGTGTAGGTTACATGTTTGTTTATATGTATCATTTGTGTTACTAGAGATTCTTTCCCTCGGAGTTTGGAAATGATGTAGACCGTGCTCAGAGTGTTGAGCCTGCGAAATCTGCTTATGCTAAAAAGGTGATAATCCGCAGAACAATTGAGGCCGAGAAGATTCCGTATACTATTGTCTCTTGCAACTTCTTTGCTGGTTACTTCCTTCCAACTTTAGCACAGCCTGGAGCTACTTCTGCTCCACGGGATAAAGTTATCATTTTGGGTGATGGAAACACCAAAGGTACGAGTACACTTCGTTATACTTTGATTCGAGTTGAGTTACAAGCTGAGAGATGTTCATTAGATTCTTATAACATGAATCAAAGGAGACTGTGGTTCAAATATCTGAAATTTTATCAGCTTCTTGTGTGTATACTCTCTCCTTGTGTTTTGATTCTCGGTGTATATTGTAGCTGTGTTCAACAAGGAAGAAGACATTGGAACTTACACAATCAACGCGGTAGATGATCCAAGAACCTTGAACAAGATCTTATACGTCAGGCCACCATTGAACACTTACTCCTTCAATGATCTTGTCTCGCTCTGGGAGAAAAAGATAGGGAAAACACTCGAAAGAATCTATGTTCCAGAAGAACAAATCCTCAAACAGATCAAAGGTTATGATCCATAACCTCTCTTTCTTTTCTTCGATTGTAATGTTAACCATTTTCTTTACTGATGGTTGTGTTGGCAGAATCTTCACCTCCTCTCAACATAATGCTATCACTCTGTCATTGCGTATTCGTGAAAGGAGCACACACAAGCTTCGAAATCGAACCTTCCTTTGGAGTTGAAGCTTCTGAGCTTTACCCTGATGTCAAATACACTACTGTTGATGAAATCCTCAACCAGTACGTCTAAAGCTTACTAGCTTAAACTATGACTCTTTCCAAAAAGGTGTAAAAATCTTTGATTTTTCTAAATAATTTTGAGTTTTTGGTTTTCAACTTATCTGTTTACCCAGTACGAACTTGTGGTTTATTTTGGTCCCATTTTGAATGTATGGCTTTTGATTATGTGGTAAGACACGAAATGTGTAACATATTTAAACATCAGTGGGGTATTACACGCCCTGATATCTTTGGATTTCAGAAGGAGTAGTCCAGTTTGGAGTCGAATTATTAAAAATTGGTAAGTAAACAACGTTACCATGTATTTACTACAGAGGTAGTACTATTGCAATTCATGAAGAACCTAACACCAAAACAAATTTAATTTCCTATAATTCTTCCTTGTTCTGTCAATGTAAATAATAGTTCGAAATGATATTCTAAACAATTTTTTCACTTTTCGGGAAAGACAAAAGTTGCTAACGGTCAGGAAACTGGACGAATCAATCCGCACGAGAGCCGCCGCCACCACTGCTCCGTCCACCATATTTCTGCCATACAAACCAACCATAGTCGTCAAATCGACTTCTTCAGAACTAGCCTAATTAATCTCAATATGACTACAACTACTAATCTCACATCTCTTTCTCGACCGATATTGTATGTTTGATTTAACAAAGATCACAAATTGTCAAAACTTTACCTGTTTGCCGATGCTGAAAGGGATGTACTTGTATTTGATCATGTGGGAGATCTGGCGTCTCATGGTGAGAACAAAGAGCACGATCCAATAGCAAAGCAGGATTGGCCAGAACACAGGAATGTCAAATACCGAGAAGAATGTCATCAGAAAGGCAATGCAGAAAGCCTTGGTCATGGAGTACCTGAGATCACAATGCAAGTATGTAACCTTGAAGACATAGCATAATGGTATCTTATGCTTCTAGAGAGACTCTCTACGGTAAATCACCACTAAGAATTTAATAACTGGAATGCAACACATACTGAAATGAGAAAGCATAACCTCTCATATCAGTGATTCCTATATCTACCATGATCAGCTAATACTATAATGCACACAAAAATATAATGTCCATGGAGACTTGCATCAAGCATCGATACAGTACGCAACAGCACATCAGAAGTATAAAATTTGGCTCGTGTGAGAAATCTTTAACATTTCAGAATTTGAAATCATAATGCAACATCATGCAACACGGGTTAGTCACATAGTAAATCGGCACAGAGATTGCAAGACGAGGCAATTGGCAAACATGGAAAAAAAATCATGGTATTACCAGAATTTGAACTCAGGAAGTCGGCGAATAAAAGGCTTGAACTCATCAGAACCTCTCGTAGGTAGAGTAGGCCCATCGGATCCCCCACTAGCTTCCGGATCAACGAGTGGAGACAAGAATCCGATAAGCAGATTCAGAAGGTAAATCCCAAGACCATAAGCAATGATATAGAATCCCTGAAGATAGTAAACCCTCAAACAGTACATCAGCGCAACAACAAGAGTCCCGATCCACCTGTAAGTCGCATGAGGCGTAGTCTTGTCGAGATAATGCTGGTAAATCCTCCACGCCTCGTGTGCTCGCTGTTGAACCGGCGTGGCTACTGAACCACTATCACCTCCATTTCCGTCCATCTAATCCAAATATCCTAAAAACCTAGAAAACATCAAATACACAACTCCATACATCAAATCTCTACACAAAAATCAAATCTCAAGTTTCTTCTCTATCACATCACAAGCTTTTCAACATTTTTACAATACGAATCTCGGAGACAAAATACACTCGCGGAAACGAAGATCTACTCCAAATCTTTATCAGAAACCTCAAACAATAGATACTACAGCTGTTTTATAAACGAAAACCTAGAAAAACGCCATTGATTATCTCTTTAAGCTAAGGATCGATTGAGAAAATTTCTCAGATCAACGATTATAAACGAAAGAGATTGAAGAAGAACACTTACGGAAGATGATGAGAGTGATGCTTATCCAGAATCGGAGCAGATCTGACGAAAGACGAAAGTACCAAATGAAGATGAAGAATTTGATCGGGAGATTGTTTTATTTGTTTCCTCGTTTGTTTATTTATTTACGAACAAGCACCACTAAAAGTAATTCTGCGTTATCTGACCCCAATTGGTTGTCGATTTTATTTTGTAAAATATTCAATTTTAGCTCCTTAGGTTAAGAAATTGACAATATATATTGTTTCTAATTCGAATTAGCCCCAGATGTTTGAATATCTGTAAGTTAAGAAACTGTCAAAAATGATAAATAACTTTTTGTTCACTTCTCAATATGGATTGTTTTCTAATTCGAATTAGCCCCAGATGTTTGTAACAAGTCAATTTAACCCCTTACACTAAGAGATTGTCAAGAAAAAGATAAGATAGCTTTATTTATTTTCTCATTATATATTTGAATATCTGTAGGTTAAGAAACTGTCAAAAATGATAAATAACTTTTTGTTCACTTCTCAATATGGATTGTTTTCTAATTCGAATTAGCCCCAGATGTTTGTAACAAGTCAATTTAACCCCTTACACTAAGAGATTGTCAAGAAAAAGATAGAAAGCTTTATTCATTTTCTCTTTGTATATTAGAGCACAATCAAAGGTGTAAAGCTTATAGTTTTGGTTCTAAGTTTTATGATTACATAAATACTCTCTTCAAACTCTTCTAATTTACATAATACTCTCGGGGAATGATCACAGTTCACAACTATGCATCTATCTTTCTCAAACTTCTGGCTACATTGTTGGTTGGAATGTTCCATCATATTTTAATATGGTTTCGTTCATATGACAGTGCCATCTTTGATAGTCGCCTTTTCGACAATTACAGTGATCCCTGATCGAATGTAGAATCCTTCTTCTGGCCTATCAGCTTCTTGAACATCCTGAAAAAGAAAGAAAGTAGACCATTTAACATTGGAGACTGTTGTATGTCTGAAAAGTCATAAAGAAATCAAGGAGATGAAAGCATACTTCTTTGTTCAAGATCATCACGTTTTTCCCGATTTTCGCATTCTTGTCAATGATGCATTTTCTTCAATGTAAACAAAAGATAACACATCAGAGTTTTTTTTTCAAGAATCAGTTCAGAGAAGAATATCGAGATTTTGGTTTGTTGTTACCTGATCTTTGTTTCTCGGCCAATGCCAATTGGAACATTTCCTTCCGCGAGTAGAGAAGCGATCTCAGACTCGGTTTGGTAGTTATCAGCTCCTAACATAAGAGTATCCTGCAAGAAGAAGAAAACAAAAACAAGATTCAGTTTGATCCTTAACAATGTCCTTAAAGCTCTCGGGTCTTTTTGGACTGAGGATTCACACACCTGAAGCTCAACACCATAATCAAGACGTGACCTTTCACCAATGATGGAACGTTGGATGCTGCATTCTCCCAAGAAACATCCGTGTGATATTATCGAGGCTACAATCTGAAAAAGGCATCAAGAGCATTATACCAATTAGTGAATAAAGACTCAAGATTATACAGGCCAAAGAAGAGGATTTCCATGACAGAGAGAGATATTTACGCGGCATTTCTCGGTCTTAGTGGGTGGTAGAAACCGAGGAGAAGTGTAGAAAGGTGTATCCTGATCGTAAAACTGAAACTTGGGATGCTGCGTAAAACAAGAAGGAAAGAACAAAAAGTTCAAAATAAGATTATAAGTAGAAAACATTTCGAGTAGAAGCAAACTAACCTCCTCGACAAGAGCAAGATTAGCTTCATAGAAGCTCTTTATAGTTCCAATGTCTTCCCAATAGTCTCTAAAAATGTATCCCTAAAGAAGACAGATTAATAAATTTGGTGTGCTTTAGCAATAAACTCGAGTAAAATTTTGAAAGATGAAAGAGACCATTATCTTACTTGAACATTGTGATCTCTTATAGCTGCAGGAATAACTTCAGACCCAAAATCATTAGAACTCGGGTACCGCCATGTAAGAAGGTTCAGCAAAGCTTCTGTTTTGAAACAATAAACTCCCATTGATGCAATATATGGTGAATTTGTTGCTTCTTGATGAGACAGTCCAAGCATAGTAGTATCGCTTTGCTGCATTAGCATTAGCATTATAACTCTTAAAAACCAACAGAAAATAGCCATCTTTTTTACTTTTGAAATTATTTGGAGATAAAATTTGTACCATTGATTTCAGATTGATGCCTGTTGGTTTCTCAGAGAAATGGACTACACGCCCACTTCGATCAATATTCACTAGTCCATAATCCGATGCACGACTGCATATTCACATATAACCGGTTTCAAGAATCAAGCCAGAAAGGTTTAACACTAAAAACCAAAATCATGCAAAAAATACATCATAGTGCTAAAGAAACTAACCTCTCCCCTACTGGTGCGCATGAAAGAGTAATATCCGCGTTTGTATCAACATGGTGCTGTCCAATGCATGGTATCAAAACTTAGTTTGAAAAGAAATTCAGAACTAAGTATAGAGATGATCTCCAGACAAGATGAGTACATTCGCAATAATACCTGAACAAAATCCATATAATCCATTCTATATAGATGATCTCCAGACAAGATGAGTATATTCTCAATGTTCCTGTTCTTAACATCCTATAATATAGCACATTAACAGATTAAGACCATTTCAAAGAATCACAAAAGAACATATACTTGAATGTACCATAAATAGGTAAAAGCTTTTAATACCTCAAACACCCACAGAAACTTTCTCACAGCATCTGCTGTTCCTTGAAACCATTTCTTCCCCGCTTCACCGGGAGTTTGTGTAGCAGCAAGAACCTGTTTTCAAGAAGATTTTATTTCACTGAATTCAGAAAGAACCGATAAGTTGGTGAAAGAAACTATATCCTTATATATACCTCGACGAAACCATCTCCAAAGTTAATGCCATTCCCGAAATAAGTACGAGCTAAATGGCGATTGAGGGAGGCCGAGTTAAACTGAGTAAGCACGAAAATCTTGTTGATGCAACTGTTAATGCAATTACTCATCGGGATATCGATCATCCTATAACATCCACCAACAGGAACCTACAAATATTGTTTCACAATTATGTTTAAAGACTCGAAAAACCACTTTACAGAAACATCATCTTCCTAAAGAAAAGTTTTGATTAGTAAATGATGATTACTCACAGCTGGTGTCGCAGCTCGCTTTGTAAGAGGAAAAAGTTTAGCTCCATTGCCTCCACCAAGAATGACTGCAGCCACGTTCTTCGGATCTGCTTTCTTTCTCTCGAAAATCGAAGGCTGCAATGTCTGAAACATAAAACCAATCAAACACCAGTCAAATTTCACAAGTTCCTCAAAATAAGCTGTTAAAGGTACTTCACTGAATCTGATCATGAACTTACCAAGGACTCTTTAGCATTCTTCGAAGTAGCAATCGCGTAAGCAACACCGGGCTTTAACTTCCGGTTTCTAAACTTCTTGGTACTAGAATCTGAAACAACACGTTTCAAAAAGCTTCCTTTCACCTTCTCACCCCAAAAATTGTTCTCTACATTCTTCAAACTGTCTTTAGACAAAACACTTTTTGTCCTCAAGCCCAAGTAGCTACAAGAATCCATCTTTTCTTAACCTGGAATGAAACAAAAACAGAATCATAAAGCTTGTTGCTTAAGTATAGATTTATATACAAAGATTTAAGACTAAACCTCTAAAAAATTCACTGTATCAAGACTAAGCAAATTCTAAACTCTTTGTAACTTTGTAAGTATCACCAAGAGATAATGAATCTTCTGAAGTAAATGGAATCAACTTCTGAAGGTAACAAATAAGAAAACATGAAACGAACAAAGTTTTTCAGATCATTTGATTACTAGAAGACTAGAAGATTCAGAACTTAAAACGAGAATACCCAAAAAGGAAAATACTTTATGATCCAATTCTGGAGAAGAAACTTGATGTAACATATATTACTTAAAGCATATGTCAAAACTTTAGAACCCACTTACATAAAAGTATCAAAAAAAGGAATCAAAGAAATAGTCGAATAACTGAACACAAGATCAATAAGATGCTTACTCGTTTTTGTTTTTGAGTAATGTGATCGAGACGAAGAAGAAGTGATCACTGAGAGAAGCTTCTCTCTTTGAAAAAACTCTGTTTCTCTATGTACTCTTGTAATTTCTATAATCTTCTCTTTGCTTATAAGTATAAACTAAGAAAATTACAGTTTTTAATCACCTTATGATTCTTATTGCAATTAGGGAAAAAAAGATTAAATTTATTTTTACCGTGTGGTTCGCATAAAAAGAAACTAAAATATCTACTCGATTTTGTATATAATTTTGTAACAAATATCTTAGAGATTAAGACAATTTAATACTAATACTTTGGGATTATTAACTAATAAAAAAAATATTTTTTACCTACCAAAAAGTCTGAAAATAAACGTGACTGAGCTTAAAATGGACGACTCTGGTTTCCCCCACACTATTGCTACAAAAATATCATATGTGACACGTGGCGTTTAATCATACATTTGTCTTCTTATTGTGTGGGACCACAAAAGCACAGTGTCTTCTCATTGGTCCAGCCTAAAGGTGTGTAAACGTAGTCCGTCCACGTTGCAACACATAAACACAAATTTTGCATAGAAGCTAGAGATTAAAAATAATTAAAAATCAAAATAATCCAAAACTTGTTGTAATTAACGCCAAAAAAGCATAATCGCATAAGACATAAAGTAAGGAAAAACATGTACTATTAGTATATTATTTCGAATATAATATGTATAATTTTAAAAAGAGAAAAAAAAAAGGCGACGGCTAAGCTAAGCTTGTGATATGTAGTAATATGGTGCAATAAATGTCTCATGGGAAGATTCATGTGATGGACGTTGATGTTTTGTAAGTTGTAATTTGTAACCATTCTGAGAAAGTTTTGATTAGATTAGCAAATGGATCGTTGACAAAAAAAAAAAAAAAAGATTAGCAAATGGATCTAAACAAATGGGCCCGTTTGCCTGACCCATCAGGCATGGATAATGCGATCTGTCGGATAATTATTTGAATAAAAATCTACACTTAAAAAAAAGTACAAGTCCAATTAGCAAACTAGCAAGCACTAAAATTATTTTGTTAGAAGACAAAATATATAAGCACTTAATGAAATGCTAACAATGGAACTTGTCACATGGGCTGTGCAGGTGTTTTTCTACTTATGATACGAGTGAATATCTGACGATGGCCTATCATATTCACATTTATTTGTTGAAGATTTTCTCATTGAAATTATGGTAAGGTTACACATTGAACATAACAAAAATATGGTATACATGTTTTTACACTCGTCTCCAGTTGACAATATTGATAATTTTCCAATTAATATTGTGGGTTTTGATAGACCATACCATATTATGTGTTTCAATATGAAAAATGCAGAACCAATCCAATTGTTTTTAAGAAAATCACATCAAAATGTAGTTGGAATTTAAAGTCTGAATGAGTTTTTAAATAGCAATATATCTCAAAAACTGAATTAAAGACAACATTCTAAAGAGTTCTCAAAAACAAATGGAGGAAGAACCCAACATATTAAGTGTTGGTAGCACGAGTGTAGATCTGCTGGCTCGAGTGAGCTGCAACCATCCTGATCAAACCTTTGGCCATTAGCTCCCTTATCGCCCTCCTTGCTAGAGAACCGCTAATCTGCATCATCAACAAATCCAAACATATAAGAACACATTACTTATATAACATACAAGTCTATATACAGAGAGAGCTCGACCACATTCGAGACTAAAGCAAGTCTACTTAAATAAGGCTTGACCACATTCGAGACTAAACAGAAGCAACCAAACAAATACTACGTTATTATTTTGGGTAAAAGTATCTCATCTTATCAAAATACACAATGATATTCACTAACTGGATCCTAAAGAAGGCTTCGATTCCCTCGTACCAATACGTAACATTTCATCAATATAGAACTTACCCTCATACGGTCAGAGAGAATGGAAGGAGTGATAAGCTTGAACTTAGGTGCTTCAGTGAGAAGCTTGTCATAAGTAGCTTGATCAAACAACACCATGTTGTTCACCTTCTCCTTTTGCTTTCCCTTACTCCACTTCTACTCTCGTTACAAAAAACGAATACCAAACAACAATCAAACTCCACATACACAATGTTAACAGTAACAACACCAACTTCAAATTCATATACAAAATATATATTAACTAACATACATAAAATTTGGTGGGTTTTCCGGATAGTTTTGAGTTCTATGGGACTATAGAACACATACATAGGCAATGGTGGAGGGACTGCGTTACCAATTTGCCTATGCCAGTGATGTATAGTCACACAGAACTCAAAACTATATCCGGTAAACCCTGCAAATTTTATATACCAAACAGATTCAAAAACCATAATATCAAACCAAATGTAAAAACTCTCAATACTATTCAAAAACAACAAATCGAATCCGTAAAATGTTCATTATACACAATCTTACGAAATGGAGAATATGAATCAGATCTTATCACATTCCAATGAAACCCTAAATGAGGAAACGAACCTTCTTCTTCTGCTTTCCACCTCCGGATTTCGCCGGCTTCGATGACGGTGGTGGAACCTTGTCTTTCTTCGGCGCCTGAAATTAAAAAAAAAAACGATTCAGGTAACAAACAAGAGAAGCGTGAAGATGAAGAGAGAAGGAAGAGAGAGATGGTACCATGTTGACTTCGACGGCGAAGTAGTGTGGAGATGAAAAAGATTTGAGGCAGATGGATGAAGAGGAAGGTAAGGTTTGGATTTATACTAGGGTTTCCCCCGAATGTTTTTTTGAGGTTAAATCTTAACGGGCCGTTATTAAGAAAATAAAAAGCCCAGTTATAAGTGTTTTGTTGGGCCTTAAGTCTCTTGAAAAGTATGAGAAAATTGCCCAACGAGATTAAAAGGCTAATTGATATTTGAGAAATTAGCAAAAATGTCACCTTTTACCATTGAAATTTAAAGCATGACATATTGTTATTTTATTAGAAGTCAGACCTATGTAAATGACCTCTAATTCCACTACCATTTTTTCACANCAGTTATTATAATTTTTGTTTTTAAATAAAACCGCTGCCTCTCTCATAGAAACTCGAACTCTTCCATTTCCTTCATTCTCTCACATTCGCACTC